>CP139509.1:388207930-388458646 GCA_021014915.2 Artemisia tridentata subsp. tridentata
ATTTTTCATATTTTCAGGTATTAAAACAAGCTAGTGATAGCAATAAGCTCTTCCCTTGCTAGCTTATCTTCCAAAACAACTTATTTGACCATACAGTTGACTTTTGTTGACTTTTTGGCAATATTGAAATTAAAACAGTAGTAAACAAATATAAGCTCACAAAAAGCTATGAGTGCTTATATGAGCTTATTGAGACAGAAATAAGAGCTTATGATCTATTTTAATAACAACTGAATAAAATTTGGAACAACAGAATTGCAATAAAAACTTGAACTTTAATTAAACTTTTAAATAGGATACAAATGCTTAAGAGAAAAAGACAATTTAACATGAAATAATCTGAAAATGGAACTGAATACTTAAAAAACTAACATTAACTAACTGCTTAAAAAAAACTACTGATAACTGCTAACTATCTAACTGCTAACTAACTAACTTTTTCTCGGATACAATAGAAGACCTATTTATAAAATTCTAAAACTAGGGTTTCTCCTTCTTGTGCTTTCTCTGACTTCATCTGGACCCTTGGATTAGTCAAGAATCATCACAGACTTTGATTTGGGTTTTGGCAACAAAAGTGCAACTTGGATTTCCAGCTTGGCATTGGGTAGCTTGTGAGGAGGGGAAGCATTAATTGGTCTTGGACTGGAGTAGCTTGGAGTGGAGTAGGAGAAGGTGCAGGGTATGGGTGGAAGTCAGGGGAGAAGGTGAGAGGTGGGTGGTTGTTTTGGCGGGCAAGTGGAAAGGATAAGGGGTTGACTGGGAGTTTGACCCTGGTTTTATTAATAAGAAGGGTGTTTCGGTTTGGATGGGTTAAGGGTTGGATCTGGGTTTAGATAAAATGTAAGGTGGGCTTTTGTTGGGCTGGAATTGGGTTGGGTTTATTTAATAGTGATCCGGTTTGGTATAGTTTAGGTTTAATCTTGAATTAGTTTTAACTTTGAGGGACCATTTCTTCCAAATCATTTGAGCATAATCTCTGATAAATTCATCCCCGGCTTCGGCTTTTGACCCTTTTCCATTTCTCGTGTTCGTTTTTTGCCGTTTTCTCATGATTTTTGTCCATTTCTCACATATCCGTACCTGCACAAGCATAAACATAAAAACACAATATATTTGGCATATTTGGTTAGTTTTTGGTCTATTTGGTCCGTTTTATTAGGTAAAAGGTATGTGTAATTTAACACATACCAGTGTGATGTGGTGGTTCTTGGTCAGTGTAAAACCACCCCAAAGGGGTGTGATAAGGCTCGATAAAACCCTCACTAGGCAGCCACCCATGAGGGGTGTGTGTGCCTTGGTTAATCCTGGTCAAGCCTAGCCAAACAACCCTCGAAACCCACCCACTTGCAACCTTAGTTATGGTAAAAAATTGTTTGGAAAGATGATCGATCATCCTTGGTTTAAGGCTAGTAATGCCTTAGCACATTTCCAGTAGAACCCAAGGGGGTGTAAGTCTTGCTCGGTTCGAACTTAAACCCACAAAGGGGAGTCGAGTTCAATCTTCTACAAAACCCAAAAAGGGTGTTTTGGTTGTCCACCTTAAGGTCAAACTCAAAAGGGAATGTTGAGTTGTCTTCTACATATTCAAATGCCGAATCTTACATCAATATTTGGTCAATTATGTCGAGGATGAAGAAGCTTTGGTGTCGAACCAACAACCCTGACATAACACTCGAGACCATCAAGTTCGGAAGTCGAGTAGTACTCGACCTCGACGTGAAATATATCTTTGCATTACGATTCATTTGATGTCGAATGTATGCGTTCGAAATTCCGGTAAGCACACAGGCTCCACTGGGCTCATGTGTGTGTGTTTGTGTATGGCACAAATAACTCCAGCCCATTCGATTGGTCAGCCCATGTAGTAGTATAATTCCAGCCCAATTAGTGTGCTAACTTTACTGCCGATCGTAGCCTACCAGGCCCAACTTGGCGCCTTGGTGGTTAATATCCAGTCCAGCCCAACGTCAATTTCCCCCTCCTATGTCACGTAACATCGTCTTAAACTCATATACATTTAATAAACCTTCGACACCACAATGTGAACATTTATATATATACATGTCGCCTAATATAAACTTTGTTATACAAATGACCATTTATGTATATCAATGTTTGAAGAAAACACATATAAGGATTAACAAGTTTACCACCTATTATAAACATTGTTTTTGATTTAAACAAATAAACATCTATCTTATTTGTATCGTTAGCAAAATTTAGAAAATGTAAAACGGGATTATAGTAAAACTTTACTTGAGTTTTTATAACAAATTTTAGAAACAAATGTTTTCTAAACATATATAATTGTGATCAGCCAAGAAACCAACTTACGAACATGAGTCATAACCAATTTCTATTAGATAGATGAACTTACTCTATTTTATTTAAAACGGGATAAACAAGACATTATACATTTATTTCTCGAGTCATTAAACATTTAAATAATAATCATCATTTACACGTAATTTTCCTACCTTTCAAAACATATCTAACTAATTATGTATTTATAACGACTAATTTACATCTCCTTAACATTTCATATCTCGACAACATCTATTCTTGTTCATAATCCATTCATTTCATCATCCTTCGACTTCCGTAAATCAAAATCCTATAAGTCGCCGAGATCTTCATTGTCGTACATTTAAGCACTTCCAAGAGCCAATACCTACAAATACTTAGAAACCTATTTTTTAAACTCATTTGCTGCCACACAAGCAACAACAACATAAACAATTTAAAACTTTTGAATTAAATTCAGTAGAAACCTAATTTAGTTCGTGAACTAAAACACGACTTATTAATCTAGGTTGCATGTTGGTTCCGTGCACTCTCTAAATTCATAGCATTTACTGTTCAGTCTATTATAGCCCCACTTTACTAATACTTATTTTACAACTATGGGGTGAGAAACATGCAAATTGTTTTATGGACCACATTACTATTTATTTTCTCAAAACTATTGCGTAGTTAGCCTAAGCCCTAGAACCCATTGTTATGCCCATTTTCATGAGCCGTTAGTTCCCTTTGGGAAGCGTGATTGCTAAAGATAGATCTATTGGGGTGACTCCCCCGTTCGGTTGGCCAGACGGGCCAATACGAGCGTATAGCAAGTCGGACTACGAGTGTATTGGGTTAAACACTCGCTAAGGGCCCCTTGACTATTATTTATGTGCTATAGATTAGCGCACTAAACTGTCGAGCCTCGGTTGCATGAACTTAGAGCTAGCGCGATAGACTATTTCGTATGACATTATATGCATTGTAATGATCATACACAAAACTGTTGGTCCAAACTTATTGTTTACTGCTTTAATTTAAACCTATGAACTCACCAGCTTTTTGCTGACTTTTAGCATGTTTTTCTCAGGTGTTTAATTTGATTGATTATGGCAAGGTTTCGGCAAGGCAAGGGTCATAGCCTTTTTTCAGAAGTATTGGCAGACATAACCAAGACTTGTTTTTATATGGGACCACTGAAACTAATGGGTCTATTTTTCTGAACAATGAATCATCTTTTGTAAACTCTAAATATTTGATTTAATATATTTAAAACGGTGTATGTATTCCGTTCTTTGTTTACCTTGTGTTGTGATTTCCAATTTACAAGTAGCACCCCCATGTTCCGTATGCTTCCGCGACTGTTAAATTTTGGGGGTGTTACAGATTGGCATCAGAGCCCAGGTTATAAAGAACTAGGTATATATAAACCTTAAACTATAACCACTTTTTATAAAAACAAGTCCCTATGACCGCCACTTGCCTTGCTTGCAACTTTACTTGCCGTTTACTTGTCTTAACTACATGCTATGATTTATTATTCGTTAATTCTACATAATTACATGTACTATAAGTATTATATGTATATATTTATATACACTTGACCCACACTATTTACTATGAGTATTTTCGATATACTTACACACATATGCCGTTTTTGTCATAGACTATGTCTTCCCATCACATTCCTTCAATCTCGCCAGACTCAGACGACCCATACATGCAGTTGCTACAGGCTTTCAATGCACCAGACCCCGACTTACTTGAGCCCACACTCACTACAGCATTACCTACATCTACTACCGATCATACTCCCATCCAACCTATCCCTACTACTGATCCTACCACACAGCCTACTCCATATATTCATACTCTTCTTGTTCGTCGTACCACCCGCATGCGTGTCCCAGGATATCGAATGCGGCACTCAGACCTGCTGCTATCACCTCATAATAGAACCCGAGCTATTCATATGGGCACCTCTACCACTCCCTTATCCCTTTCACCTACCACATCTCCTGATCAGTCACCACTCCATCAAAGGCTCAGGAGGGCCAATGACTCATACTCAGCTGAGGAGGAAGAAGAATCAGAAGAGGATCCGGAGGAAGAACCAGAGGAGGATCCTGAAGAGGAGCCAATGGCAGATCCTACCCTAGAGGAGACTATACCAGCTGAGCCACGACATGGAAAGGGGATTATGGAGGAGGTGCCAAGTACGTTTGAGATAGGGCAGAGCTCTAGGGTTGCTCAGATAGTGGGAGGAGACATGGATATGCCTCTTGGATTGGGACTGAGAGCTGCTGGGTTACGGGCTAGAGATGAGGCTCCAGTTACTTGTGAGATCAATGGTGAAGTGTGGAAAGATATTGAGTGCATTCACAGCACCCAACCTCGTGCTGGCAGTCCTACATATGAGCCATCATCACCATCATTTGTGCCGCCATCTCCATCGATACCAGTTTCCCCTCCACCTGCTGTCTCACCGATGGCGGAGGAGGAAGAAGATGATGTCACTAGGTTCTTAGTCCAGTTGGGAACACAAGGGAACTTACTAGATGTCCATTCTGACCAGCTGGAGAGACTCGAGAGACGTGATGAGCAAGTTGGCAGGGAACTTGCAGGAGTACGTCAGAGGATGGATGACATAGGCAGAGATCAGGCTAGAGCATGGAATGATGAGTGGACTAACTGGCACAGGATGCACGAGTTAGAGTCGGTGATTGCTGGAGTTATGAGGTCCGGACAGGAGGACCGTAGAGAGGTGTTGGCGTCGAGGAGACGCATTGCACGGTTAGAGACTACAGTAGGACATCTTGAGACTATTGTAGCACGGATGGCAGAGGAGTTGGAGCAGTTACGCTTAGGGCGTGATGGATTCTAGTTCTAGCAGTTATGTTGTATTCCCACTAAACTGAGTAGTCGTCAGTTAGTGGCAGTTGTAGTCCCTTGTCTATATTCGAAACTTGTACTATTTTCTTGTATAACTCGAGCTTGTAATTTTTGTGAACACGATTTGATCCTAATTTATGACAAGCTTGATTGACTATTCCATTGTGCCATATTCTTTATAATTGATCTTATTCATATACTCTACCCTTAATAATTTGTGCGATAACAAACTCTCAAAATCTCAATTATCTCTATCTTTCTGATACAACAAAATGCCTCTGAAAAGAACCAACAGAACTGCTCGTGCGCAACCAACTAACCAAGGCCCCGCTAGGGCTACTACAGCGGCTCCACCTGTAAACCGAGCAATGCTCGATCAACTGGTAGAGGAATGGGTGGCAGCATCACTAGCTGTAGCAAACAACTCGATGACTGATGTTGGGAATTCGAGACCCACAAACAACAACACTCGTAGTTGTACTTATCAAGACTTCCGGAAGGTAATGACTGGAGGTTTTGGAGGTACTGAGGGGGCAGTTGTTCTTGTCCGATGGATCGAAAGATTGGAGATGGTATTCCGAATTTGTGGTTGTTCGAAAGAGGACAGGGTTAAGTTTGCATCATTTACTTTTCTGGATGCTTCTTTAACATGGTGGAACAATTACTTGAAATCATCTGGCTATGACACTGCATATGCAATGTCATGGGAAAGCTTCAAAGAGATGGTTCTTAAGAAATATTGCCGTCGTAATGAGGTGAAGAAGTTGGAGGTTGAATTTTGGAACCTCAAGGTACAAGGTACCAACATGTCTGTGTATAATCAACGTTTTCAGGAACTTGCCTTACTCTATCCCGATATGGTCCAAACCGAAACCCGAATACTGGAGAGGTACATTGGTGGATTACCCCCATCTATTAAGGGGAACGTCACTACCTACAAGGCTGCAGATCTCCATGAGACCATGGAGGTAGTCAACAAATGGATGGATCAGGTGATCTAGGATTCGATCGAAGCGGGTGTGACTAGTAAGAGAAAATGGGATGATCATTCCCGAAACAACAGCCACCACCCGAACAAAAGGCAGGAGGTTGCAAAGGTGTATGCTGCGGGACCGACAGAGAGGAAGGTCTATGCAGGGAACTTGCCACTGTGCAATCGATGCATGTTGCATCATAAGGGTCAGTGCACGGTCAAATGCCATAAATGTCAAAAGGTAGGACATATGACCCGTGATTGCAAATCGAGACCCCTTGCAATAGCGCAAGTTGCACCAGCAAATAACCCGAAGGCTGAGATCACACGTTTTGGTTGCGGTGAGAAAGGGCATTATCGAAATGAATTCCGAAAGCCCAAGAATCAGGGCAATGGTGGAAACAGAGGTTACCAGGGTAATCAGGGTAACCAAAGAAATCCAGGAGCTGGTGTAAACCAAGTAGTGGTTGTGCCCCAAGGAAATCGGGGAAATGATGGAGGAGCCCGTGGTAGGGTCTATGCAGTGGGCAAAGTGGAAGCCCAAGAGGACCCGAATGTCGTAACGGGTACGTTCCTTTTAAATAACCGCTATGCATCTATATTGTTTGATACGGGAGCGGATAGAAGTTTTGTTTCAACTACATTTAGTCCATTGCTTGGTATTGCCCCGACCACCTTAGGCAACGTATATAATGTGGAGTTAGCTAATGGAAAAGTAGAAAGAGTAGACACTATCGTAAGAGGCTGCACTTTAAACCTGTTAAATCACCCATTTAACATCGATCTCATGCCTATAGAATTGGGTAGTTTTGACGTTATTATCGGCATGGATTGGTTGTCCAAATATCATGCCACTATTCTTTGCGACGAGAAAATCGTTCGGCTGCCTTATGGGAACGAGGTTCTAATTGTAGAAGGCGATAGAAGAGACCGACGAAGTGTCTCGAGATTAAACGTTATCTCTTGCACGAAGGCCCAGAAATATCTTGAGAAAGGATGCCTTCTCTTCCTAGCACAAGTCTCTGAAAAGGAAGAAAAGGAGCCGGAAGAAAAACGTTTGGAAGATGTACCAATCGTAAGAGATTTTCCAGAAGTCTTCCCTGAAGACTTACCCGGACTCCCGCCGACACGACAGGTCAAATTTCGAATCGACCTAGTGCCCGGTGCCGCACCCGTGGCGCGAGCACCTTACCTATTAGCTCCGACGGAACTGCAGGAGTTATCTGAACAGTTGTCGGAACTCTCCGAGAAAGGATTCACCAGACCGAGTTCCTCACCCTGGGGAGCTCCAGTTCTATTCGTCAAAAAGAAAGATGGATCTTTCCGAATGTGCATCGACTATCGGGAACTCAACAAATTAACTATCAAAAACCGATACCCACTCCCTAGAATTGATGATCTATTCGATCAACTCCAAGGTTCCTGCGTTTATTCGAAAATCGACTTGAGATCCGGTTACCACCAACTTAGAGTTCGGGAAGAAGATATCCCGAAAATGGCATTTAGAACTCGTTACGGGCACTACGAGTTTCAGGTTATGCCTTTTGGCTTAACCAACGCACCGGCAGTATTCATGGATCTTATGAATCGGGTGTGTAAGCCGTACTTAGACAAGTTCATGATCGTCTTCATCGACGACATATTGATATACTCTAAGAGCGAGAAGGAGCACGAAGAGCATCTTAGGCTGATCTTAGAACTACTGAAGAAAGAGGAGTTGTATGCTAAGTTTTCCAAGTGCGAGTTTTGGATACCAACTGTCCAATTCTTAGGCCACGTAATCGATAGAAAAGGTATTCATGTAGATCCTGCAAAGATTGAGTCAATAAAGGATTGGGCGACACCCACAACTCCCACCGAAATACGCCAATTCTTAGGACTTGGAGGGTATTACAGAAGGTTTATCGAGGGATTCTCGAAGATAGCAAAGCCTTTGACTAAGCTAACCCAGAAAAATGTAAGATTTGACTGGGGAGATAAAGCAGAATAAGCTTTTCAACTTCTTAAAGTTAAGTTGTGCAGCGCACCTATCTTAGCCCTACCTGAAGGCAGTGAGGACTTTGTAGTCTACTGTGACGCCTCACACAAAGGGTTAGGAGCTGTCTTGATGCAGCGAGAGAAGGTGACAGCCTACGCCTCGCGACAACTAAAAACCCACGAGAAGAATTACACTACACTCGACTTAGAACTAGGGTCAGTAGTGTTTGCGCTCAGGATCTGGAGACATTATCTCTATGGCACCAAGTGTTTAGTTTACACCGACCACAAAAGTTTGCAACATATTCTTGACCAAAAAGAGCTCAATATGAGGCAACGCCGTTAGTTAGAATTGCTCAGCGATTATGACTGTGAAATTCGATACCACCCAGGCAAAGCAAACGTGGTAGCAAATGCCCTTAGCCAAAAGGAGAGACCAAAACCTCTGAGGGTACGATCGTTGGGTATGACAATTGTCTCACCACTCCCATCGAAAATCCTTGAGACTCAGGCCGAGGCACTTAAGGAGGAAAACAGACCCAACGAGAAGATTTATGGAATGCCTGAGAGTGAAAATGGATTCGTGAAGAGAAAAGATGGGACATTATGTTACAAGAACAGAAGTTGGGTCCCACTCTATGGAGCTATACGTGACCTCATCATGCATGAATCACATAAATCTAAATACTCCATCCATCCATGAGCCGACAAGACGTATCTTGACCTGAAGAAGCTATATTGGTGGCCCAATAAGAAGGCTGACATTGCAACTTATGTCAGTCAATGCCTAACATGTTCAAAGGTCAAAGCTGAACATCAGAGGTCGTCAGGTTTACTCGTACAACTTGAAATTCATGATTGGAAGTGAGAACGTATAACGATGGAATTTATCACCAAACTGCCAAGAACATCAAGCGGTTACGACACCATTTGGGTAATCGTTGATCGTCTCACCAAGTCCGCCCACTTTGCACGACATGGTGTTCCACTTTCTATCATCTCCGACAGAGATAGTCGTTTTATGTCAAACTTTTGGAGATCTCTACAAGATGCTTTAGGTGAAACACCCCCAAATTTTCAATGTAACAGCGAAAGTCTAATTGGGGTATTACTGTGAGGATCGGAAAAAAAAATCATAGAAAACAGCCTGTAAAGGCATTTTTAATTATTATAGGTCCATAATATGAATTCAGTTACAAAGCGTTACATCGGAGTGCAAACAGTTTCTCCAAAGAAACATCATTTTAACTGAATTACAACTTTATTTTACACCCTTATTTAAGATAGGTTTTGCCTGCTCCATGCCTTGATCCGCTCCACTAGTTTCCTGAGATACATGCTCAAAAGTCAACATAATGTTGAGTGAAATCATGGAGTTTGAAGTTTAAATATCAGTTCGATTCACAAGTAGGATTGTATTTGAGATACAATCAGTTCAAAAGTTGATATCGCAGTTCATATATTGCCCTAAGTCTCATGACACGCAAACGTTAACAAAGTACCGTATAAACGGAGGTGTTCATCAAATTAATGATGAAGGTTTTGCCCTCGTGTAATAGGTGATTTGCCAGTTCCTATTTTTCTCAAATATAATGTATCGCGACTAATACGACTAGCAAAAAGCATTCCGTCAAAGTATTAGTAGGATAGGTCATCAGCCTCTAATAGATCTATTCATTATATTCGCGTTCACCGTAGTGATTAATGGCTCATGATAGAGGGTCTTATGGCAATAAGGTAACTTAGGCATATATCAAGTCAGGTAGCATACAGAAAAATACTTGTGATCTATTTATAGCATGTATCCCCCTCACAGAGTTTAAAAATATAAATGATTTAAAAAATGAGGCCATGACTCACCTTAAGCGTTACTGGTGATGGTGAAAGTAAACTCAGGGGTGATTATGATAATACTTCAATACGGAACCTGATAAATATAAATGTCTGAGAATCTGGCTATATTCTAGTGGTGTGCGTGAAATAGATGATGAATGATAAATAACGAATGATGAGCGACGATTAGATCGTTGAAAGTGAGTGTGTTACGCTCAAATGCTTGTGTTCAAAAATGATGTTACACATATAATTATCTTGATTTTTGTGTCAAGTGCTCCCATAGTGTTATTTCTTCAAAGTATGAATGAAATGCTAGGAAATGCTAACTCGAAATGTTTCTAGTGTTACTAAGTATCGAAAGTTAAATAATATGCAAATAAAATGTGTAAAATGCATATGAAGTGAAAATGTGATGAAAAATGGAAAATGAAATAAGAATGTCAAGTTATAACAGTTGGTCCTTGCTCCTTTCCAGATTCCACACTTTTTACCCTAACGGTGTTTGCGTTACGTCGTTAGTCCTTATTAAGTCCAAAAGTTGTCCAAAAGTTGTCCATATGTCCATATAAGGCTTGGAGTTAAATCATTGGTCAATTTAAGTCCTGTACAAACTGTTTTCACAGCTTCAGTCCGCATGTTTCATAGTTTGGCAGTTTTAGTCCTTTTGGTTAAGTCGCGTTACATTTTTAGTCCAAAAATGACAAAAAGGTAAGGAAAAGTGTGGCGATTTTTACTAGTGCTTATTTAAGTGGTTCTCAGCTTATTTTAACTGCTTATTTGTTCATTTGCTTATTTTTGTGTTTAATGGGCTTGTATCGATCCATTTTAGTGGCCCGTTAACCATTTTTAATCCATGGGCTTTAGAGAGGGTTTGAGTTATCAAAAGGGCTCTTTTTTAAGTTAAAAGCTTATTCCTAAAGTGCCATATTGTCAGCTTATTCATGGCTTATGAAAATCAGCGAGTTGGGTTTTACAGCCCACTCGTTATTACTAAGGGTTTTCAAAAACAGATTTTTGCGATATACTTTGTCCCCTTTTAGAGTGTCGAGTCGTGTGTTTCATGGCACGTTATCTTCATGAAAAATATAGTTTGTTGGGTGGTGAAATGGATCGTATAAAGAAATCTATGTGTTGCATGTCTAGATTACGACATACTCGTGTGGTTACTAGGCAACGTAGTAAGTTTTATTATTAAAGACTTAGTCATATTTTTGGGGTATACTCCTCATGCATATTGAATGTGTAGTGTTTAGGTTACAAATGAGTTGAGTAGAGTGCTTTGTGGTCTGTGACGTCAAGAGGAGAGTGTGTGGTAATCATTAAAACCTTACGTGAGTTCATTCGTATTTTGTGTGGCTCCTTTGTTTAATAGTTATACGTATAATTTAACATCAAGTCGTTCGAATGTAAATGATTTAGAGGTGTGAAATGCATGGATGGATGACTTAAATATAAGTGATCTACTGTGGTTCTAAATGAACGTTGATCACATGATGTCTTTTTATTCATGCAACATGACATATGAAATGAAAAATAAAAATACGTTCACGATGTATATACGTGTTATGCATGACAAAGTATTAACGTGGTAAAAATATAGAGAGGATCCATGGATACGTACCACACCTTGAAAAAGGTGGTGATGAGGTAGTAAGGTTCGAATGAAAACACAAGGGAAACACGGCAGTAACTTGTTGAGTTCGAATACGTTTTTATACGTATCCTCTTATACTCGTTTTGCTTCCTAGTGAGAGACAGAAAGTAACTAAGCTTTTTAAGGCATGTTTGAGAGTGAAAGAAAGTGAAATTTGAGTAGGGAGTGTATGGTAGAGAAGTGTGGCTAGGGTGGTTTTTATAGAGTTGTTGGTGATACGTGTCCTACTCAATGATTGAAATTCTCAATTATTTGCTCCTTACTGTTTGTGGTCAGTGAATGAAAGGTCATTTGGGATTGCTTCTTTGATATTTTAAAATCTTGGGAATGTATGTGAGAGAGTAGGTACAATGTATCTTGTTTTTGTATTATACATAGGTTCGGTTTGTATTAATATTGGCACTAAAATTAGACTAGCGAGCTACAGGTTCTTGCTGCAGTCCTAACAGATTTCTTAACATCATAATATGTTATCATGATCGTTAGAAAGTCGTAGGAAAAGATGTGGTTCGAAATGGTTGTGTTTTGTGGTTTTTAGTTATACGATTTGAGTAAGTGTGGGACAAACAGTTTGTTCTTGAATATCCTAGTAGTACTCGCTATCTAAATCTGAAAGTTATCGCATTAATTGTCTAGTGGGTGGTGATCAAGATGATGCGAAAATATTCCTATTTCGTGTTTAATACATTGGAGCACAAGGGCTGTTTTGGAGGGGGGTGGCAGTTCGAATACACATGAAGTAACAAGAAGAGATGCGTGGGTTTAGAGTGGGCCTTGGAGCCGTGTGGTGGTGATGGGCTGGTGGCTGTTGGGCCGTACGCTGGGTTGAGGTGGAGGCCCAATTGGTTTGCTAAATTAAGTGTAGTTAATTGTGTTTAGATTGTAATTATTTGGTAGTAATCTAGGATAATTTGGAATGGTAATTAGTTCGATGTAATTATTGTCATTTGTCGTCATTTGTGAAAAAGTGGTGTCGTGATCGAATTGTGTCTTTAGTACGTGTGATATATATATATGAAATGTAGCATGTTAATAATAATGTATAAGAGAAAAGTTTAAATTTCCTCGTAAAAATGGGCTTCATTAAACGGTAATACAAGATTATCACTAATCATTGAGATTTATTACAATGGATTTTTGTAGAATCCTACAGTACCCCTCCCTCATTCTGAATTCCGTCCCGGAATTCAAGTCTAAGGTGGCTAACGAAAGTGGTTTACGAGAATAAGTGTGGATATTTTTCACGAATTTGGTCTTCGCGTTCCCATGTGTATGTTGGTCACCTCTTGGAGTTCCATTTAACCTTCACAATGGGAATACGGTTCTGCTTAAGTCGCTTCACCTCTCTATCCATTATCTCTACGGGTTCCTCTGTGAACACAAGTTTGTCGTCCAGTTTAATCTCTTTCAGCGGAATGACGAGAGTCTCGTCTGATAGGCATTTCTTAAGTTGGGATACGTGGAATGTAGGGTGTACCCTACTGAGTTCTTCTGAAAGTTCTAATCTATAAGCAACTGGACCAATCCTCTCGAGGATTTTAAAAGGTCCAATGTATCTTGGGTTGAGTTTTCCACGCTTTCCGAAGCGTATCATTCCCTTCCAGGGCGAAACTTTTAGCATAACCTTATCTCCAACTTCGAATTCCATGGGTTTTCTCCTCACATCTGCATAACTCTTTTGTCTGTCACGAGCAGCTTGGAGACGATGTTTGATTTTGAATATCTTCTCTGTCGTGTCGCGGATTAGTTCTAGTCCGGTAAGTTGCATGTCACCAACTTCCGTCCAGCAGACAGGTGATCTGCACTTTCTCCCGTAAAGTGCTTCAAAAGGTGCGGCCTTTAAGCTAGCGTGGTAACTATTGTTGTAAGAGAATTCAACCAATGGTAAGTGTTTGTCCCAACCTTTTCCGAAGTCAAGTACACATTCTCTAAGCATATCTTCCAAGGTTTGGATTGTCCTTTCATTTTGTCCATCAGTCTGGGGATGATAGGCGGTGCTCATGTCCAATCGAGTACCGAGAGCTTTCTGTAGGGATTGCCAAAATCCTGAAGTGAATCGGCTGTCCCTATCTGAAATGATGGAGATTGGGACTCCATGTCGGATTATGATTTCTTTGAAGTACAACTGAGCGAGTGTGTCCATCTCGTCAGTTTCTTTGATAGGCAGAAAATGAGCTGATTTGGTCAAGCGGTCGACGATAACCCAGATGGTGTCTAATCCGGTCGACGTTCTTGGTAATTTGGTAATAAAATCCATAGTGATTCTTTCCCATTTCCAAACTGGTATCTCGGGTTGTACAAGGAGTCCAGATGGCTTTAGGCTTTCAGCCTTGACTCTTGAACAAGTCAAACACTTCCCAACGTACGTTGCAATATCGGCTTTCATGTTTTGCCACCAGTAAAGTTGCTTGAGATCTTGGTACATCTTGTTGGATCCGGGAAGGATGGAATATTTAGACTTGTGAGATTCATGCATGATAAGATCTCGAATACCTCCGTAGAGAGGAATCCAGCATCTTTTCTTGAAGCATAAAATTCCGTCGGCTCTTCGTATGAATCCGTTCTCACTTTCCGGCATGCCATCGATCTTCTCGTGAGGTCGGTTCTCTTCCTGAAGAGCTTCCGACTGGGCTATTAGAATTTGAGATGGGAGTGGTGAACAGATTGTCATTCCTAACGATCGAACTCTAAGAGGTTTGATCCTTTCTTTTCTGCTCAACGCGTCGGCCACGACATTCGCTTTACCGGGGTTGTAGTGAATTTCACAATCGTAGTCGTTGAGTAGTTCCAACCATCGGCGCTGTCTCATGTTCAACTCATTCTAATCCAGTATGTGTTGTAGACTTTTGTGATCGGTGAATACCGTGCACTTTGTACCGTATAGGTAATGTCTCCACATTTTAAGAGCGAATACTATTGCTCCTAGTTCTAGATCATGAGTGGTATAATTTTTCTCATTTTTCTTGAGCTGTCGAGACGCGTAAGCTATGACTTTGTTTCGTTGCATTAGTACCGTACCTAAACCATGATGCGATGCGTCACAATATACTACAAAGTCGTCGCTCCCGTCCGGTAGTGCTAGAATTGGTGCTTCACAGAGTTTTTGTTTGAGAAGTTGAAATGCTGATTCCTGTTTCTCTCCCCAGATGTATTTCTTGTTTTTCTGAGTGAGTTCTGTCAAAGGTTTTGCCATTTTGGAAAAACCCTCTATAAACCTTCGATAGTAACCAGCGAGTCCTAAAAAATGTCGAATTTCAGTTGGAGTGGTGGGCGATGCCCAACCTTTAACTGCTTCGATCTTGGCGGGGTCAATGTGAATACCTTGACTGTTGATGATGTGGCCTAAGAATTGAACAGTGGAGATCCAAAAATCACATTTAGAAAATTTCGCATACAGTTTTTCTTGCTTGAGTAACCCCAAAATGGTTCTCAAGTGCTCAGCATGCTCTTTTTCGTTACGTGAGTAGATCAGAATGTCGTCGATGAATACAATTACGAAATTTTTCCAAGTATGGCTTGCATACGCGGTTCATTAGATCCATGAACACTGCTGGTGCGTTGGTAAGACCAAATGGCATTACTCGGAATTCGTAATGTCCGTATCGTGTTCGAAAGGCTGTTTTGGGAACGTCTTCTTCTCTGACTCTTAATTGGTGGTATCCTGATCTTAGATCGATTTTTGAGTAAACACTCGATCCTTGTAGCTGGTCAAATAGATCGTCAATCCTTGGTAATGGGTATCAATTTTTCACCGTGAGTTTGTTTAACTCTCTATAATCGATGCACATTCGGAATGTTCCGTCTTTCTTTTTGACAAACAGGACTGGTGCTCCCCAAGGTGATGAGCTCGGTTGGATGAATCCTTTATCTGACAGTTCTTTCAACTGCTCGGATAATTCCTTCATTTCGGAAGGGGCTAATCGATAAAGTGCTTTTGCAACGGGTGCTGCTCCAGGCACTAACTCGATTCGAAACTCTACTTGCCGGATTGGTGGAACACCTGGCAAGTCTTCAGGGAATACTTCTGCAAACTCATTTACAACTGGCACTTCTTCTAGTCGTTTCTCCTTTTCTTTCGATTTTTCTTCTGTTATTTGGACTAAAAAGGCGTGACATCCTTTATTTATGTATTTCACCGTTTTGATGTACGAGATGATATTGAGTTGGGTTTTATAATAGTCACAACGAACGATGAGTGTTTCATTATCGAAGGGAATTTGGATGACTTTTTCGTCGCAGATGATTCTGGCACGATGTTTGGATAACCAATCCATGCCCACAATTGCGTCAAAGCTTCCAAGTTGGATGGGCATGAGATCAATTTGGAAAGGTTTGTCTTGGAGTGTTAAGGTGAAATTTTCGAGTACGGTGTTGGTGCTTAGCAATTTTCCGTCGGCTCTTTCGATTTCGTACGAGGTATCTAATTCTACGGGTGCAATATTAAGAAATGAAGCAAATGAAGTAGATACAAAGCTTCTATCGGCTCCAGAATCAAATAATATTTTAGCACTATGTTGATTCAGTAAGAAAGTACCCGTAGTGACATTGGGATTTTGCGGCGTGTTTCCATCTCCAAGTATGTAGGCTCTTCCGCGGGCAACATTGTTGGTGTTCTTCGGGCAGCTACTCTTGTAATGTCCCATTTCACCACAACCGTGGCACTTCACTGCTACTGGGTGTGCATTTGCCCCTGTGGCCCTGCAGTCTTTGGTCACATGACCTACTCTTCGGCAGTTACCGCAGATAGCGGTACAGGGTCCAGTATGATGCATCCTACACTTGTTACACTGGGGTTTTGTCCCAACATACATCTTCCCTTCAGTAGGTGCAGCCACATAAGCCCTGGCGGCTTCTTGACGGCGGTTTTGTTGCTGATGTCGGTCGTTACGGCTTTGCTGGTAGTCTCTGTTGCGGTTGTTTCGGTCATTGCTGCGGTAGCTCCTGTTGTGGTTGTAATAGCTGTTGCTATTCCTGTTGCTGCTGCTATGGTTATCATAGTTTCTCTTGTGTCCAATGACTGTGGAGTTAGAACCTCGTTTAAGCACTCGATTCATCATTCGCTGAGCAAACACGAATGGGGCTTCGAGGGTTTTTGGGTTTGATGCGGTGACGTCTCCTTCAATACTTGAAGGCAGTCCGTCCACATATTTTTCCAACATCTTTTCCAAGTCAGGTACCATTTGTGGGCACAGAAGAGATAACTCTTGAAACCTCCGGTTGTACGTACTGATGTCATTGTTTCTCACCACTAACTGGTGAAAATCATCCTCAAGCTTCCTGACCTCTGTCCGAGGACAGTACTTTCTCAACATCTTATTTTTCAGTTCAGTCCAGGAGATTTGAAATGCTGCTTCGGCGCCCATCGTTTTGACAGTAGCATTCCACCAAGATAGTGCATCTGCTCTTAAGGTTCCAGTAGCAAAAGTGACTTTGTTGTTTTCCGCGCAGTTGCTTCTCATGAATACTGTTTCCATGCATTCAAACCACTGTGCTAACTCTGTCACTCCTTCTATGCCCTTGTAGATGGTTGGCTGGCAACTCATGAATTCCTTGTAAGTGCATTTACGCTGTGTAGATGCCTCATTTTCAGTCGTTGCTCCTATGTTATTGCTCGAGCGGGTTGCAGCATCGGCCTCGCGTGCTGCGGCGATGCCGGCATCAATCATTCTCTGAACATCCTCAGGTGTTATTGCTGCGGTATGGTTGGTAGTTTCGTGTTCGATATGTTCCATTTTCTATTAATATCACAAGAATACATATTTAGAATTTGGATAGAATAGCTGAGTATTTGAAGAATGCGTACATGAACAATGTAATTACGGTGTGAAATTGTGACTAAATTGAATATTTCAACAATTACGATGCCTTTGGATGTCATCGTAAGCAACTAGTCAATTTATGGATATGAGATTGCTAAGGAACAAACGATTTAATCACAAAAACTGAAGTTCAACAACTTTCTCTACATTCCTCCATTTTATTTTCGAGTTTCTATTCTTTATGTGTCTAAGTTTTTACAGTATCTACACGATTAGAGAATCATAATAGTAACAAGCAACAACACGACATGTCTGGATACAATTACAATACATACGAACAACCATAATACATGAGTCAACAGATATATAGTACATTACTACCAACATTATAACATTAATAACTTGATCAGTTGAGTAATACAACAAAACAATACAAGAGTCTTTATTAATTTTCACATGCGGCAGGCTACAATGCCTCAAACTATACAAAATGCTAACTATGTCTAATGATTAGATCCATCCGTATGCCTCGTAAGCTCTGAGATCTGGTCTCTGAGTCTCTGTATCTCCACCTGATGCTCCATCTGTATATCTCCCATGATGTTCTCCAATGTGTCGGCTCTACGCTGTGCAAGATGAGCCTCCCAAGCTAAGGCATGTCCCTCTCTCCATATAGATATCGCGTAGGAACGGGTGTCTGCTAGAACTGTCTGCATCTGCATCAAGCACTGCTGTACCACTGCTCTGTTGGAAGCTAACCTATGCAGAGTGTCACTGATAGTCCCCGGGGGATCCAATGGTAAATGGTCAATCATCCGAAGGAGCGAGTCAATATGCTCTCCATGACTCTCCAGTCGTGTCACCACTGTAGATGGTATGAGGGTATGGGTGACTACTGGTCTGAACCCTTCCCAAGCATCATGGATCTGAGCTGGGGGAGTGAAACCAGGAGGATAAGGCAGTGATGGTGAAGATGGGTGTATCTGGTCTGAGATGCGAGGTCAACTCGATGAAGGAATATCCTCCGCAGGAATGGGGTCTTGCTGACGAGGTGGTAGTGGGTATGTCTGGGTATGCATCTCAAGTAAACGGTCAGGTGGTAATGGTGGGGAAACATGATGGTGCTCGGGTGTATCATCAGCAGGAAGCCATTGCTGACTCTCAAAGTACAAGTCGTCAGGGGGTGGTATATAGAAAGGAGAATATGAGTCATAAACAAAGTGTGGTGGCAACGTAGGTGCTGGCAAAGCTGGCACATGGGGGTTCTCCAATAAGTGTGTGGCAGCGGCTTCACCCTCCTCGAAAGGCTCGGTCTCGTCAGGCACGACCTCTGGTGCTACGGTACCAGGAAGTACGGGTGATGTGACTGATGCTAGTGATCCTTCGGAATCCGAATCCGATGATACACTAAAATGTGTGATGAATGACATGGTGCTGTAATAATTCATATATAGTAAAAAAAAAATAAGTAATTACTAACATCAAGTGCTGTAATGTATGAAATGATCTAGTTGTGCAAAGTAACTATCAAGTATGCAGAGACTTGTATAAGATAGTCCTGACGTATAATATACTAAGCACGGCAGCAAGCAGGCATGGAGGTCTTAGGTAACATGGTGTAAAATTAATTTGTTTGAAAAATGTAGTTATAGTCCAACGTTTTAAAAAAAACATTTGGTTCTCTATAACCGAAGCTCTGATGCCAATTTGTAACACCCCCAAATTTTTAATGTAACAGCGGAAGTCTAATTGGGGTATTACTGTGAGGATCGAAAAAAAAAATCATAGAAAACAGCCTGTAAAGGCATTTTTAATTATTATAGGTCCATAATATGAATTCAGTTACAAAGCGTTACATCAGAGTGCAAACAGTTTCTCCAAAGAAACATCATTTTAACTGAATTACAACTTTATTTTACACCCTTATTTAAGATAGGTTTTACCTGCTCTATGCCTTGATTCGCTCCACTAGTTTCCTGAGATACATGCTCAAAAGTCAACATAATGTTGAGTGAAATCATGGAGTTTGAAGTTTAAATATCAGTTCGATTCACAAGTAGGATTGTATTTGAGATACAATCAGTTCAAAAGTTGATATCGCAGTTCATATATTGCCCTAAGTCTCATGACACGCAAACGTTAACAAAGTACCGTATAAACGGAGGTGTTCATCAAATTAATGATGAAGGTTTTACCCTCGTGTAATAGGTAATTTGCCAGTTCCTATTTTTCTCAAATATAATGTATCGCGACTAATACGACTAGCAAAAAGCATTCCGTCAAAGTATTAGTGGGATAGGTCGTCAGCCTCTAATAGATCTATTCATTATATTCGCGTTCACCGCAGTGATTAATGGCTCATGATAGAGGGTCTTATGGCAATAAGGTAACTTAGGCATATATCAAGTCAGGTAGCATACAGAAAAATACTTGTGATCTATTTATAGCATGTATCCCCCTCACAGAGTTTAAAAATATAAATGATTTAAAAAGTGAGGCCATGACTCACCTTAAGCGTTACTGGTGATGGTGAAAGTAAACTCATGGGTGATTATGATAATACTTCAATACGGAACCTGATAAATATAAATGTCTGAGAATCTGGCTATATTCTAGTGGTGTGCGTGAAATAGATGATGAATGATAAATAACGAATGATGAGCGACGATTAGATCGTTGAAAGTGAGTGTGTTACGCTCAAATGCTTGTGTTCAAAAATGATGTTACACATATAATTATCTTGATTTTTGTGTCAAGTGCTCCCATAGTGTTATTTCTTCAAAGTATGAATGAAATGCTAGGAAATGCTGACTCGAAATGTTTCTAGTGTTACTAAGTATCGAAAGTTAAATAATATGCAAATAAAATGTGTAAAATGCATATGAAGTGAAAATGTGATGAAAAATGGAAAATGAAATAAGAATGCCAAGTTATAACAGTTGGTCCTTGCTCCTTTCCAGATTCCACACTTTTTACCCTAACAGTGCTTGCGTTACGTCGTTAGTCCTTATTAAGTCCAAAAGTTGTCCAAAAGTTGTCCATATGTCCATATAAGGCTTGGAGTTAAATCATTGGTCAATTTAAGTCCTGTACAAACTATTTTCACAGCTTCAGTCCGCATTTTTCATATTTTGGCAGTTTTAGTCCTTTTGGATAAGTCGCGTTACATTTTTAGTCCAAAAATGACAAAAAGGTAAGGAAAAGTGTGGCGATTTTTACTAGTGCTTATTTAAGTGGTTCTCAGCTTATTTTAACTGCTTATTTGTTCATTTGCTTATTTTTGCGTTTAATGGGCTTTTATCGATCCATTTTAGTGGCCCGTTAACCATTTTTAATCCATGGGCTTTAGAGAGGGTTTGAGTTATCAAAAGGGCTCTTTTTTAAGTTAAAAGCTTATTCCTAAAGTGCCATATTGTCAGCTTATTCGTGGCTTATGAAAATCAGCGAGTTGGGTTTTACAGCCCACTCGTTATTACTAAGGGTTTTCAAAAACAGATTTTTGCGATATACTTTGTCCCCTTTTAGAGTGTCGAGTCGTGTGTTTCATGGCACGTTATCTTCATGAAAAATATAGTTTGTTGGGTGGTGAAATGGATCGTATAAAGAAATCTATGTGTTGCATGTCTAGATTACGACATACTCGTGTGGTTACTAGGCGACGTGGTAAGTTTTATTATTAAAGACTTAGTCATATTTTTGGGGTATACTCCTCATGCATATTGAACGTGTAGTGTTTAGGTTACAAATGAGTTGAGTAGAGTGCTTTGTGGTCTGTGACGTCAAGAGGAGAGTGTGTGGTAATCATTAAAACCTTACGTGAGTTCATTCGTATTTTGTGTGGCTCCTTTGTTTAATAGTTATACGTATAATTTAACATCAAGTCGTTCGAATGTAAATGATTTAGAGGTGTGAAATGCATGGATGGATGACTTAAATATAAGTGATCTACTGTGGTTCTAAATGAACGTTGATCACATGATGTCTTTTTATTCATGCAACATGACATATGAAATGAAAAATAAAAATACGTTCACGATGTATATACGTGTTATGCATGACAAAGTATTAACGTGGTAAAAATATAGAGAGGATCCATGGATACGTACCACACCTTGAAAAAGGTGGTGATGAGGCAGTAAGGTTCGAATGAAAACACAAGGGAAACACGGCAATAACTTGTTGAGTTCGAATACGTTTTTATACGTATCCTCTTATACTCGTTTTGCTTCCTAGTGAGAGACAGAAAGTAACTAAGCTTTTTAAGGCATGTTTGAGAGTGAAAGAAAGTGAAATTTTAGTAGGGAGTGTATGGTAGAGAAGTGTGGCTCGGGTGGTTTTTATAGAGTTGTTGGTGATACGTGTCCTACTCAATGATTGAAATTCTCAATTATTTGCTCCTTACTGTTTGTGTTCAGTGAATGAAAGGTCATTTGGGATTGCTTCTTTGATATTTTAAAATCTTGGGAATGTATGTGAGAGAGTAGGTACAATGTATCTTGTTTTTGTATTATACATAGGTTCGGTTTGTATTAATATTGGCACTAAAATTAGACTAGCGAGCTACAGGTTCTTGCTGCAGTCCTAACAGATTTCTTAACATCATAATATGTTATCATGATCGTTAGAAAGTCGTAGGAAAAGACGTGGTTCGAAATGGTTGTGTTTTGTGGTTTTTAGTTATACGATTTGAGTAAGTGTGGGACAAACAGTTTGTTCTTGAATATCCTAGTAGTACTCACTATCTAAATCTGAAAGTTATCGCATTAATTGTCTAGTGGGTGGTGATCAAGATGATGCGAAAATATTCCTATTTCGTGTTTAATACATTGGAGCACAAGGGCTGTTTTGGAGGGGGGTGGTAGTTCGAATACACATGAAGTAACAAGAAGAGATGCGTGGGTTTAGAGTGGGCCTTGGAGCCGTGTGTTGGCGATGGGCTGGTGGCTGTTGGGCCGTACGCTGGGCTGAGGTGGAGGCCCAATTGGTTTGCTAAATTAAGTGTAGTTAATTGTGTTTAGATTGTAATTATTTGGTAGTAATCTAGGATAATTTGGAATGGTAATTAGTTCGATGTAATTATTGTCATTTGTCGTCATTTGTGAAAAAGTGGTGTCGTGATCGAATTGTGTCTTTAGTACGTGTGTATATATATATATATATATATATATATATATATATATATATATATATATATATATATATATATATATATGAAATGTAGCATGTTAATAATAATGTATAAGAGAAAATTTAAATTTCCTCAAAAAAATGGGCTTTATTAAACGGTAATACAAGATTATCACTAATCATTGAGATTTATTAAAATGGATTTTTGTAGAATCCTACATTAGGTACTGATCTTGATATAAGCACCGCATATCATCCTCAAACATATGTTCAGAGCGAAAGGACCATCCAAACCTTAGAAGACATGCTGAGAGTGTGTGTGATAGACTTTGGAAATGGCTGGGATAGAAATCTGCTGTTAGCCGAGTTTTCTTACAATAATAGTTATCACACCAGCATCAAAGCTGCACCCTATGAGGCAGTCTATGGCAGAAAGTGCAGATCACCAATATGTTGGGCGAAAGTCGGAGAAAGTCAGCTCACCGGTCCCGAATTAGTACAAGAGACTACTGAGAAGATTGTGCGGATCAAGAGCCGAATGCAGGCGGCTCGAGACCGTCAGAAAAGCTATACTGACAAGAGATGAAAACCACTTGAGTTCCAAGTTGGAGATCGTGTTATGTTGAAAGTATCGCCATGGAAAGGTGTGATTCGCTTTAGAAAGCGTGGAAAGCTAAACCCCCGATATATAGGACCTTTCAAAATTCTCACGAGAATTGGACCGGTAGCCTATCGACTCGAGTTACCACAAGAACTCAACTCCGTGCACAACTTGTTTCACGTGAGCAATTTAAAGAAATGTCTCTCCAACGAAACACTTGCCATTCCTCTGGAAGAAATCCAGGTTGACGAGAGACTAAATTTCGTTGAGGAACCTGTTGAGATAATGGATCGAGAAATCAAACGGCTTAAGCAAAGCCGTATCCCTATCGTTAAATTTATTGGAACTCTCGAAGAGGTCCAGAATACACGTGGGAGCGTGAGGACGAGATCAAGCGTAAATACCCGCATCTTTTCTCAAATCTATCGGGTAACTCTAAGTGAAAACCGAGGACGGTTTTCTTTCTAAGGCGGAGAGGATGTGACAAACGGTAACTTTCCCACTAATATTTTAATAATAACTGTCAATTTATTGCGACTAAACTATTAAACTAGGCATTTACGTGCTTACATAACTAATACGGGAAAAAAAACTCGCACACTGTATCACACAGTAACTCACTTAAAACTATTTAATCTCACCAGTAACAGTGAATTTCCCCCATTCTCACATTTACAGACTATAACGTAGTAAATGCAAGAGGTTATCTCACTTTTACTAAAAAACGAAACCACAAACGTACCGACACCACATCAGTAACAAATTAATCTCAAATTTTATTTCTGAGTCAACAAACTCTATTTTCATATAAGTTTTACAAAAACGTCCTCGAAATTTATTTTCCACATTCATATCAAGTCCAGGAAAAACCCGATTTCACCTCAGCTCAACGGGACACGGGGTATACACAATCCACCCTTTTAATAAAACAAACCAGCTATAATTCATTTCCCTTTTTTCTCTCATCCACTCACACGACTTCCCAAATCCCTTTATCTTCTTCCACCTTTTGTCTGCGACTCCATAAACCCGGAAAAGCAAATCGATCTATCACTATCCTTCTATGGCTTTACATGCTTTCCCTCCAACCTATAAACTAGTTGTCCCTCTCATGAAGCATTCCCCATAAGTCAACGGCATGGGAAGCCGAGAATGACGAGGATAGATGGGGAGGTTATACTCAAATGGGAATTTCCCACACCCCAAATCTGAAAGAAGAGTTAGAGCTATTCCCAGGTTTCTTCTTTTTAATGGCTATTCCAAAACCTAGTCGATCACACCATCATCCCCAATCACCAAAGATTTTCGAGAGTCAAAGAGATTCGAAGGCACAAATTCGATTGGAGTGGATTTGGCTGGGGTTCGATTTGGAATAGCTAGGGTTTGGATTTGGATTATTCGGATTGCTTCTGTGTCCAAGTTCTTGAGTCATCTTGTCGAATCACTCTAAGGGTATAAAATCTTCTACATTCAAACTCTTTAATTTTTCCATTTCCTTGTTATTCGGTTGACATTTAATCTGGTTCATGTTAATTCTTAACTCGAAGTGTAATTTTATTTATCTTGGTTTCGAATTGATGTTGTGTGAGATATTATTGTTGTTGTTGTTGTCATTGTGGCTTGAAAAACTTAAGGAAATCTTAGAGTTGGCTCACTAGTTTAGATCAATCTTGGTTCGTTGTTGTTGTCAATCTTTGTTTGGGTCAAACGACTTCAGTTTTGCCGTTAGTAAATCCTAGGCAAAAGGGGTCTTGAAATGGACCTAAAATGGTTGTTATCGATTTGTATTCAGTGTCAAGAACTCCTCTCGAGTTAGCATACTTGAAACCTTAAAACTCGGTCTAGGTTAAGAAATCGTGGTTGTCCTTGGGTCAAGTAAAACCGCACCCAAAAGGGTGTGTTGGAACTGTTTTAATCATGTAAAACCACCCCTCATAAGGGTGTGTGAGGTGGTGTATTTGGTCCGAATGAACCTCACCCAACAGCCACCCAAATAGGGTGTGCTGTGGTGGTTCTTGGTCAGGGAAGAACCACCCCAAAGGGGTGTGATATGGCTCGATAAAACCCTCACTAGGCAGCCACCCATGAGGGGTGTGCGTGCCTTGGTTAATCCTGGTCAAGCCTAGCCAAACAACCCTCGAAACCCACCCACTTGCAACCTTAGTTATGGTCAAAAATTGTTTGGAAAGATGATCGATCATCCTTGGTTTAAGGCTAGTAATGCCTTAGCTCATTTCCAGTAGAACCCAAGGGGGTGTAAGTCTTGCTCGGTTCAAACTTAAACCCACAAAGGGGAGTCAAGTTCAATCTTCTACAAAACCCAAAAAGGGTGTTTTGGTTGTCTAGCTTGAGGTCAAACTCAAAAGGAAATGTTGAGTTGTCTTCTACATGTTCAAATGCCGAATCTTACATCAAGATTTGGTCAATTATATTAAGGATGAGGAAGCTTTGGTGTCGAACCAACAACCCTCACATAACACTCGAGACCATCAAGTTGGGAAGTCGAGTAGTACTCAACCTCGACGTGAAATATATCTTTGCGTTACGATTCATTTGATGTCAAATGTATGTGTTCGAAATTCCAGTAAACACACAGGCTCCACTGGGATCATGTGTGTGTGTTTGTGTATGGCACAAATAACTCCAGTCCATTCGATTGGTCAGCCCATGTAGTAGTATAATTCCAGCCCAATTAGTGTGCTAACTTTACTGCCGATCGTAGCCCACCAGGCCCAACTTGGCGCCTTGGTGGTTAATATCCAGTCCAACCCAACATCAATTTCCCCCTCCTATGACTTCGGTTGGGCCACAGCCCAACAAGTGTGAGGTAATAAAAATTTGTAGCCATGTGTATTTATATATAGAGTCGACATATTTAAAATTGTGCACACAAAACTTAAAAGTCATGACCATTGTTTAAAACATATATCGTCATGATCTCAAAACCAATCTATTTTACAATTCAATCCCGACTTATAATTTGTCACGTAACATCGTCCTAAACTCATATACATTTGTAAAAATAATAAACCTTCAACACCACAATGTGAACATTTATATATATACATGTCGCCTAATATAAACTTTGCTATACAAATGACCATTTATGTATATCAATGTTTGAAGAAAACACATATAAGGATTAACAAGTTAACCACCTATTATAAACATTGTTTTGGATTTAAACAAATAAACATCTATCTTATTTGTATCGTTAGAAAAATTTAGAAAATGTAAAACGGGATTATAGTAAAACTTTACTTGAGTTTTTATAACAAATTTTAGAAACAAATGTTTTCTAAATATATATAATCGTGATCAACCAAGAAACCAACTTACGAACACGAGTCATAACCAATTTCTATTAGATAGATGAACTTATTCTATTTTATTTAAAAGGGGATAAACAAGACATTATACGTTTATTTCTCGAGTCATTAAACATTTAAATACTAATCATCATTTACACGTAATTTTCCTACCTTTCAAAACATATATAACTAATTATATATTTATAACGACTAATTTACATCTCCTTAACATTTCATATCTCGACAACATCTATTCTTGTTCATAATCCCTTCATTTCATCGTCCTTCGACTTCCGTCAATCAAAATCCTATAAGTCTCCGATATCTTCATTGTCGTACATTTAAGCACTTTCAAGAGCCAATACCTACAAATACTTAGAAACCTATTTTTTAAACTCATTTGCTGCCACACAAGCAACAAAAATATAAACACTTTAAAACTTTTGAATTAAATTCTGTAGAAACCTAATTTAGTTCGTGAACTAAAACATGACTTGTTAATCTAGGTTGCGTGTTGGTGCCGTACACTCTCTAAATTCACAGCATTCACTATTCAGTCTATTAAGGTGAGTTTATAGCCCCACTTTACTAATACTTATTTTACAACTATGGCGTGAGAAACGTGCAAAATTATTTTATGGACCACATTACTATTTATTTTCTCAAAACTATTGCGTAGTTAGCCTAAGCCCTAGAACCCACTGTTATGCCCATTTTCATGAGCTGTTAGTTCCCTTTGGGAAGCGCGATTGCTAAAGATAGATCTATTGGGGTGACTCCCCCGTTCGGTTGGCCAGACGGGCCAATACGAGCGTATAGCAAGTCGGACTACGAGTATATTGGGTTAAACACTCGCTAAGGGCCCCTTGACTATTATTTATGTGCTATAGATTAGCGCACTAAACTGTCGAGCCTCGGTTGCATGAACTTAGAGCTAGCGCGATAGACTATTTTGTATGACATTATATGCGTTGTAATGATCGTACACAAAACTATTGGTCCAAACTTATCGTTTACTGCTTTAATTTAAACTTATGAACTCACTAGCTTTTTGCTGACTTTTAGCTTATTTTTCTCAGGTGTTTAATTTGATTGATTATGGCAAGGTTTCGCCAAGGCAAGGGTCATAGCCCTTTTTGAGAAGTATTGGCAGACATAATCAAGACCTGTTTTTATATGGGACCACTGAAACTAATGGGTCTATTTTTTTGAACAATGAATCATCTTTTGTAAACTCTAAATATTTAATTTAATATACTTAAAACGGTGTATGTATTCCGTTCTTTGTTTACCTTGTGTTATGATTTCCAATTTACATGTAGCACCCCCTTGTTCCGTATGCTTCCGCGACTGTTAAATTTTTGGGGTGTTACACCAAGACCCCATGAGAGATAGTTTAATAATACTAATTAAGTTTGTAGTTTAAAGCATTTTTTAATCTCTCATTCTCCCCAACTTCTTGATCATGTTGCCAATGCCCTTGAGTGCCTTTCCAATTGACTTGAACCCCCCGATGGTTTGCTCGTGCATGGACACTTGCCGATTGTACATCGTCGTTTGCCTTCTCATTACCGCACTTAAGTTGGTGTTGTTGTAAGGAAGGTCGGTTGTTGGTGTGAAGGTTGACATGTCAAGATTGCGAATGAATGTGTCGGGTGAATTAGTACGAGCAAGAGAGGTTCCTTCTTCATTCACTTCAACATGATCCTCATCCATAGGTTGAGATGATGATCCATGATGAAAGGAGGAGGAAAAGAAAGTAGCATCGAAAGTGGACTTACGAGCACGTTTAGACCCTTTGTCACTACGTTGCTTTGTGCGACATTGTGGTCCACCAAGGGGTTTCATAATGGGATCAACAAGGAAGTAGTCGACGTTATTGAGATGTGGGTAATTAGCCATAACCCAACGGAAGAGACAAGTAAGCAACATACCGTATGGCATGAGCTTATCGGACCGACTATAAATGTTAGCCATTCTTTTTGCCATATAGTATGCGAGCTTGTATGGCTCCCCATTACTAAGGCAATAGAGCATGTGGGCTAGACTTGCCAGAACATGATCCCGGTTACCCGTAAGACACAAGATGTTTTCACGCAGAAGGAGTTCCCAATTTTTGAGATCGAGAAGAATTTCTTTTAGATAGATTCGGTTTGGGTCGAGGTGGACTATTGAACCATCACGTTTTTGGTACGTGTTGGCGACATGAGGGATTTGAATATGGTGCTTTATGCTTTGAAGATCGGGAATTTTCGGTTAGATATGGACCTTCACTTTCAAGATGATAGTAAAGGGACTCTAAGGAATGGTCTTCTGTGTAGGCACATTGACCATAGGAAGGAACACCTAGAATGTTACCAAGCTCAGTGATGGACAAAACGATATTTTGATTTTGAATCCAGAAATCTAGGAAGACATTACCCTCAAGATCATTGAAGGTACGAACACGACTATAGAATTCAAGGATGAAGTGAGGTCAGATTTGATCATTTATTTTATATAAACAATCAAAATTGATTGTTGGAAAGCATACATTTATGCCATTTAAGGGAGAAAATTAAGTATCGACTACACGACCTTCGTGTAAGTATCGTTGTTGGACTTTATGAAGATAAGCTTTTTGCTCATCAGGAATGTTTGGATCATCGATTAGTGAAGGAATATAGGATTTGGTGTCTTGATAATCGTTACGAGGCATTGTTACGTACAAAAATATATAAGTATGTATATGTTAACTTTTGTATTTTGATGATCACATTTCTAGTGTGTGTGCCTATATGCAAACAATGTGGAGGTGCGGTAATCTCGACTCTAAAACAAAAATAATGAGATTACCCAAATGCTCCTAACTTCACTTTTGCTCAATCAAATATGTCGAAGAATACATATTAGTTATGTAATTCAATCGATATTTGTGAGATCATGTATGCATGCAAAAACGTTTTTAGTTTGCGTCAACAATGCACGAAAAATGTTTCATGATCCTAGATGTGTGAGATTTTTCGAAAACAATGGAATTGGGGTGTTTGGCAAATGTGACAATTTGGCGCCAAAAATCTTAAAGTTGAAAAGTTTGAATGTTAATGACTCCTAATCCAATTTTAAGTATCCTAGACATGATTCCACTAAAAATATTTAATCTTATTCCGATTTAAATAGTGAAATTCGGACTAAGGTATATAATGTAAGTGGGTTTATGCAAATCCTATGTTTAGGGAATCATGTAAGTTATACATTGTCTAATCCTAGTCCTAATTGCATAAAAATTCAAGCAAAATTGAAAATCCCCGATTCAATTTTATGTATATGAACAAACCCTAGACTCAAATTAGAAAGAAATTAAAGTTAATTTACTTACAATTAATGTTGGGTAAGATGTAGTGATTAATAATCTTTAAATGCAATGCCTCGATCTTAATTGACAAGAGTGTAATTGGATTAGGGTGTGATATTCGGTTTTGACAGCAAAAAGGGAAGATGGTATGTTGTTTTGAATGAGTAAATAGAAGGAAAGATGAAGAAAAATGGGGTTATCAGATGCACGGTACCACTAATGTTTAGTGGTGCCGTGCCACTTTAGTGGAGCCGTGTACTGCTGAAACTGATTTTTGCCCCATTTTGATTTTTGATGAATTAATCTTACTTAATTAATAAGACTTTTTGACGCGAGGAGAGAGTTCATACCTAATAAACTCTTTTGACTAGGCTAGACGATAGGAGATGACTTTAATATTTCCGAGGAAATACATAGGAAGTCATTAGAGCGATACGAGATATGACTTTAATATTTCAAATGAAATAGATAGTCATAAATTCTTTTAAGAGATGAGTCCATTGGGATTTGAACGATAAAGCTAGACGTGAAAGGATGACTTTGATATTTCCAAGGAAATACGTAAATAGTCATTTGGAGGGATGTGAAGGATGACTTAATATTTCCAGTGAAATATTTAAAACTTATGAAACGAGACATAAGAGATGACTTCAATATTTCCAGTGAAATATTCAAGTAGTCATAAGAGGGATGTGAAGGATGACTTAATATTTCCAGTGAAATATTTAAAAAGTCATGAGACGAGACATAAGAAATGACTTCAATATTTCCAGTGAAATATTCAAGTAGTCATAAAAGGGATGTGAAGGATGACTTAATATTTCCAGTGAAATATTTAAAAGTCATGAGACGAGTCATAAGAGATGACTTCAATATTTCCAGTGAAATATTCAAGTAGTCATAAGAGGGATTTAAAGGACGTATTTGAACACATGGGAATTGTGAAATTCACGGAATGTGTTCCATCATTCCTAGACCTAGATGAAGATAGTTAGAGGATTATCGTTTGAGAGGTTTGGTTGGGATATCGATGATGTTGTCCTTTGAGGGAAACTTTTCGATAGAAATGTTTCCTTTTTGGGCATTATCACGACGGAGGAGATGACGTACTTTGATGTGCTTCGTACATGAGCATTGCACGGGGTTCTTGGTCAAGTCAATTTGCACCTCGGTTGTCGCACTTCATAGGAATGTCATTGAGATGGATGTCACAGTCGATTAGAGCTTGTTTCATCCATAGTGCTTGTTGTCATGCCTTTCCGGCGCTTACGTGTTCGGCTTTGGTCGTGGAGATAGCAAGAGTCATTTGTTTCTTGGAGAACCAAGAAGTTTAACAACAACCCATGAAGGTACAAATATTACTCTTACTTTTTCGATCCACATTATCTCCCGCATTATCAGAGTTGGTATAGACAATAGTTTCTACACCAATCCCCTTGGGATAGTACAATCCCAAGTGTATAGTGCCTTTAATACATCGAAAGATACACTTAACCGCTTCAAGGTAAGAAGTTTTGGAATCCTTCTTAAAAGCGAGCACAAGGGCAGACACTAGACATGATATCGGGCCTTCTTGCCGTTAGGTAGAATAAATTACCTATCATGCCCCTAAACTTAGTACTATCCGCGTACTCACCTTCATCGTCTCTTGTGAGATTCGTCTCCGAGGTCATAGGCGTCTTCATCAAGTAAGATTGTTCTAAGTTAAATTTTATATATATATATATATATGGGTAAAGACCATAAAATAACAACCTACTTTCTCCAATTTACCGAGATGAAACACCTACTTTTTTATTAACATTTAAGCCAACGAAACTATCAAGTATTGTTCCGATATCAACAAAAAGTTGTATAAAATAATTAAATAATACTTGAAATGACTATATTACCCTTGTCTTCTTAAACAACTTTTTGTTGATATCGGAACAATACTTGATAGTTGCGTTGGCTTAAATGTTAATAAAAAAGTAGGTGTTTCATCTCGGAACAATACTTGATAGTTGCGTTGGCTTAAATGTTGATAAAAAAGTACGTGTTTCATCTCGGTAAAATGGAGAAAGTAAGTTGTTATTTTATGGTCTTTACCCTATATATATTAGTATACTTAGATTTAAGAAGATACTATCTTCAAATAATATTATATGAGGACTAGGGAAGAAACTTAATTCGCTCATCATGGTCATCTGAAACTTGTCACTTATGATCTTTGAACGATCATTGTACATTTCTGGACAAGTTGAGCCTAATATAATTGTCGTCGACAAATATTTGAGCAATGATGGGATGTGAATTTCGTTTCTTCGTGAAAAGCGTGTTGTCAACCATTTTCATGGTATATTCATGTTTATGTAAGAAAGCCTTTAATATGTCGTGCCAAGCTTAGGAGGCTTGTTTAAGATCATAGAGTGCTTCTTGAATTTATAAACATGATATGGTTTTTATAGATCAACAAATCCCGGAGGTTGTACTACATATACCTCCTTGTTGACAAAACCATTTAGGGATGCACTTTTCACGTCCATTATGTTAGTGCTCACTAAGTTAGATTCTAAGAACTCAACATGCTTAATATATCTAATAGTAATGAGGTTTTTGAAAAAGCGTACCTAAGCCTGGGATGTTGCTTTTTGACTCGAAAACGTGACTCAGCCTTAGTTGTATGCTAAGTAAGATGAGGCAAGACTTGATTTTCCGTCATGAGATTAATGCAATCACTAATCATACTCCATTCGTCGGACTTCCAAGTCGATTCTCAATCATATCTATCTAGCAAGACAGAAATCAAACATTTGGTCCCTAATATCTCATGGGTCCAAATTTGTTAGTGTTAAACATCCCATGCATTTCTTGCATTTGGTTTGGATGTTGGAATGGAGGAAAATTTTCCCATGATAAGTAACTTTGTTGTTGACGGCTATTCCAAGTTATGGGATAGTTACTTGGATAACTTTGTCTTCTAAAGTTACCTCTCGGTAGAGGAGTTCTTGACCGAGGTTTAGGAACATTTGTTTTTCTAGGTGGAGGAGTCTTTGATCCAATATCGGGTTTTACAAAGCCAAGCCCAAGGATTGACAAAGGTTTGTAAAAACTTTTGACTTCCTTTTTACTAGCAATAGGTACTTCAACATTATTAACAACTATGTGACTCGGTTTAGGACTTAAATTATTTTTTAAAATCGACCCTGTTCTGACTTTAGCACCAGACGGTACCACGGTACCACTAATTTTAGTGGTGCCGTTTGTACCTTTAATGGTACCGTCCTCTGCTATTTCAGATTCTCCAGATTTTACAAATTTTACTTGTTTAGTTTCACTTGTAGAAGCTTTATTTGGGTCAAATCCTAAGCCCGCTCCGGCATGTTCACTATACCTAACATTTTCAAGCATGTCATTAAGTGTTTTTGTTCCTTTTTCAAACTTAATGATCCTTAACGCATTTTTTTTGAGTTTTTCATTCTCTACTTGAAGACATATGCATGACCTACATCCAATATCTATTTCTTTATTTTTCTCAAGTCTTTTTACTTGGTCTTTTAGTTCTAAAATTTGCACTTCGAGTTCATGCAATGTTGCTTTTAGTGTTTTGTTTCTAATTATGATTTTAGAACTTACTTCATCATATAGTATATTATCATCTATTGACGAATTATCATCACTATAATAAGAAGAGTCGGAATGTACCTCATTTGAAGCTTGAGCCATTAGACATGTTTCGTCGTTGGGCTTCTTCTCTTCTTCTTCACCGCTATCACTCCAAGAGCCTCTTACGAAAGCTCTTTGGTTGTTGGTTCTCGGTGGTTTGGGACATTCTCCTATGAGATGATTGGGATCTCGGCATCTAAAACATTTCCTATCAATATTTTCTTTCTTCTCATCTGGGTTCTTTTGTGACGACTTCTTTTCATCACGAGGTTGTCTAACGAACCTACCTCTTCTCCTAAATAACTTCTTAAAATCTCTAACGGCTAGTGCATATTCTTCGTCTTCACTATCGGAATCCGAACTTTCCTCATCATTAGACTCCTTTTTAGCTTTCAATGCTAGAGATCTAACTCTCTCGCTTTTGCCTTTGACTATGTCGGAGTCTTTCTTGATTATCATTTCATGAACCTTCAAGTTTCCTATTAGTTCATCAAGTGATAATGTCGCCAAGTTCTTTGACTCTTCAATGGCAGTGACCTTTGCTCTCCATTTGGGATGTAGAGCCCTAAGAAACTTCCTAACATAGTTCTTGCTAGAATAACCTTCATCAAGATCTTTAACACTAGTGATAATAGTATTAAATCTAGCAAATGCATTAGAGTTGGCATATCGTGTCCGACACGACACGATAAGACACGAACATGATAAGACACGAACATGATAAGACATGAACACAACACGATAACAAATCATGTCACTTTTTTCGAACACGAAAATTAACAGGTTACACGATAAGGAACCTGGTAAGGGACCTGTTAACAAAAATACTAAATTTAAACCAAAAAAACATAAGCAAACCTGTTAAGGGACATGTTAAACATGTCCATTCATGTCTTAACATGTCCATTCGTGTCTTAACAGGTCCGGACTTGTTAAGACACGAAACCTGTTAATTTCATTAGTGTCTTAACAGGTCCGGACCTATTAAGACACGAAACCTGTTAAGACCTGACACAAAACCTGTTAAGAACAGGCCGTGTCGTGTCGTGTTAACAGGTCCGTGTCAGAAATTGCCAGCTCTAAAATGCATTATCAATAGATTCATCTTCCCGAATGGAAAATTATTCATATTGTTGTACAAGAAGATCTATACTGTTATCTTTGACTTGATTATTACCTTGATGAGTGACTAAAAAAGTTTTCCAAATTTCTTTTGCCGTGTTACACATAACAATTCTTTCAAATTCCTTTTTCGGCAAAGTATTATAAATCATCATTTTAGCCTCATCATTTTTGGCTAGTTTTCTTTTAAGGTTATCACTTTGTTTATTTTAAGGAACTATTTCATCCCTTTTTGTTTCCGTATTCTTTTCAATCGGTTGAAAGTCACCCTCGGTAATAATATGCCAAAGATCAATGTCTTTTGATTTGACATACGTTTCGAATCTTGTTTTCCAATATATAAAACAATCGGTTTCAAAAAGTGGTGGTCTTTGCATAGATTGCCCTTCTTGATATTTGTTGAAATCCATTGATCGATTCAAGTTTTAAAATACAATTTATTTTAAAATCTTGTCTGATGCGGCTCTTGTACCAATTGTGGAAAACTAGAAGGGGGGGGGGGGGTTGAATAGTTTTACCGGTTTTTAATTAGTTTTAAAACTTTACTTGTGAAAAACTTTGATTCGATTCTTTTGTGAAATCAATCAACACCAATATGAACACTAAACAATACTATCTAATATAAACAATAGATATAAAGGAATGAGATGGAAAGATCAAACTGGGCCAAAGAGATTTATAGTGGTTCGGTCACGAAGCTCTTTTTCGCCTACTCCTCTCCCCGAGTACCAAACTCGAGAGTTCTAAGCACTATGTCAACAAAGCTCCCTTCAGGCGGAGAAAAACATCGCTTATTCTTATTTCCGACACTAAGCTAAATGTCGAGTACTAATCTTAGCTAGTACCAATATACCACGATCCACACGATCCTTACTAATTCACACAATCAACACACTTGACTCGATCTACCCGATCTACCCTTGATCCACTTGATCAACTCACAAGCCCACAAGCTACAAGAGATCTCCAAGATCTTAGCAAGATCACAATGATCTACTCTCATAAACTACTCAAAAGAAAATCAACTTGGTGTATGCTAGGATATAATAAGTATGTAACAAGTGTTACAAGTGCACTAACTATAACTACAACACTTTGTATCTTCTTTGATACTTTGTGTTCTTCTCTTGCACTAGTAGAGGAATGAAGGTGATCACTTGGTTGGATGATTTGATCACTCTTTAAACAAAAGAAAACTAAACTAAATGATCAAAGGAGAGAAGATGTGATAAGAGTTTTAAATTCAGAAAGTTGTGTGTGAAAAAGGATACCCAAAAACTGTGAAGAGGGCTGGTATTTATAGGCAGAAGAAATTTGCCCGTTATAGGGTCACGGTACCACTAAATACCACACGGTACCACTAAATTTAGTGGTACCGTGCCAGACAAGGACGCTCTAATTTTTGTTTTTAGTGGTGAAAGTTTATTTGGGAAAGTTTGGAGCTGATTTGGGGGGGGAGGGGGAATAGCTGTTATGATTTTTAAACTAATTTTTCTAATAAAACATTTCTTTATAATTCAAAAATAACTTGTAAGGTATATTTTTGAAAAAATGTTTTTTCACATTAAAAAAATGAAGTTTGAAACACAAATTCACTTCTTTGAACATTAGTCAAGTTGTAAATTTGTTTGTTCAAACCTAGAGTGATTTACATAGAAACGAGATATTTAAACTAAAAACTTGTTTACGTTAATTTTTACGTAAAGTGTTTTCACATTTTGTTATCATCAAAACGTGAAATTATCGAAAGATATAAATAACATTTTTAGAACATTATTTGCATTAACACATTGCAAAATCTTTTATGTCAGACACCCACGGATTGCAAGGAACCAAAATAAGGGTTCATTCCTTTATAGAGAAAGGTTCCTTGAGGTGTTTCTGAAAAAATTCAAATTTTGGTGGGAAATGGATATCCTAATGGTCCAAGTGAGATAATTTCATCCTAGTGTGAGTGAATATCAGTAAAAAGTATCCTAGTAACAAAAGTGAGTGACCTAGAGTGCGGGTTTAACAGAAAATTAAAAAATTAAAAAAAAAAGTTACTGTTGCTCGGCGGCACCAAACGATAACACAGGCGGAACCCTGAATTTGGTTCTGCCTGATCCGTCAGGTTTATTTTGGCGTTACCAAAATTTTGCACGGACGGAACCCAAAATTTGGTTCTGTCCAATCCGCCAAGTCAAAAAAGTTAACAGAGAGTAAATTTGACCCCCCGAACCCCGTTCAAATCCTGTAAATTTTCCTAAAACTTATGTAATTAATTAGTTGTGATAAAAAAAACAACAATAAAACAGATATTAACACACGTACCGATATAGATCAAGCAGGGGCTAATTATTTCACTAATAATGTGAAAAAATGGAAAAATGATAACATCAAGATGTTATCTACCTGCAAGACAAGGTTAGTTCACATAATCGTTCAAAGTTAAGTTATCATCCTACGAAAAGACAAGTACATCAAACATCATTGTTTTGGAGCAATTGTATCAAAAACTCATAAACCTCTCATTGCCTATCCAATTTCTTGTTGATCTTGGTGAGGAACCTTCCAATGCACTTGAACATTCCTCTTGTCTGCTTGAACTCTTCCGATGGGTTTTCAAGAACTGGAAGTTGTTGAAAGTAGTCACGTAGAGGAAGCCTGGAGTTGGGAGTCCATCATCCTCGCTCATTGATGATGAAGATGAGGAAGATGGAGGATGAGGACGTTTCCCTTGAGTCTTAGCTACTCTTTTGTCACTTAATGGAACCATGATGTGGTTGACAAGAGAGTAGTCAGGACAAAACCCTTTAGGATTAGGTAGAATGGGTGCAAAGGCTCTATAGAGACAGGTGAGAAGCATCCCGTAGGGAAGAGCGGTGGTTCCTAGCATGGGTATGTTGGCCATCCTTTTGGCAACATAGTAGGCTAAATTGAAAGGTTGGCGGGTTGACAAACTATAAAGCATGTAACAAAGACAAGCATTGATGTGGTCACGGTTACCTATGGTGCACAAGACATTTGCCCTAAGGACTTCTTCCCATTTCTTGAATTGGGGTTTGAGTTCATTGAGTTCCATGCCAAATGGATCTCGGTCGATCTCATTACCCGAACGGGTTGTTCTTGTGGTTGAGATTCTTGGAAGGAAAAGATGTTCTTGGATGATTTCTTTGGCAACTAGAGGAGTGTCGTATGGAGGCATACGATCAACGATTGAGTCAAGGATTGAAAGAGACCATTTATCCAAGTAAAGGCATATACCTTCATATGGAATTCCAAGGACTTCGCCAAATTGACGGAGAGGAATGTTGAAATCATGTTGGTTTACTTTGAATTGAATTGACATGTGTCCATAATCATTGGTTGTGAGAATTACGCTAACATAGAATTCAAGGACAAATTTGTTCGTTGATGTCTAAGAGACCATCAAAGTGAATGGTTGCAAGTTCTTGACGAATGTTTGTTCCTTTTAGAAAGGATGGGTCAATGGTTCTACCTTCATGGAAGTAACATTTTTCTAGAGCTTTGAAGATTTTGACTTGTGCGGGAGTAAGGCCCTTAGTCTTATGGTGTTTGGGAATGTAGTTGAGAGTGTCTTTGTGGTCATAGTGAGTTACGGGAGGCATGATTGATCCTAGATACAAAAATTACATACTTTAGTCGAAACTAACGAGAATTTTGATATAATGTTCTAGTGTGTGCCTATATGAGGACAATGTGGAGGTGCGGTTATCTCGACTCTTTTTAATGCATAAAAAGAATTTCTTTAGCAATTTTGTAACAAAACGAGAGATAACCCAAACGCTCCTAATTCAATGTAGCTTCGTTTGAATGTACCCGAAAATACATTTTATTTATGTAATTCCTTTAGCATTCAAGAGACATTATGCAAGTGATGTTTTAAACATAACATTTTTATTTGTATGAACAATGTGAAAATTATTTGTCCTAATTGTGAGAAGCTTTTTACAAAAATTTGACATGGGGTTTTTAGCAAATCGTGATAATGTCTTACAAGATGCAATTCCTAACTAAGGGAAACATGATTAGTTATGTAATTTACAAATGTACTTCATGATCTACCTAAGAAAATGCATAATCCCCAAGTTTGGTTTTGTGCATAAATTAGAAGCCCTAGGCTCAGAATTGAGAGAAGAAAAGTAGTAAGAAAACTTACAATGTTGATTAGAACTGAGATAAGTTGAAGGAGAGGCCTTAATTTTGAGAGTGGTATGTTATGGGATGAGTTTGAGTCGTTTGTGTGTTATGGTTATGTGAAAAAGGGGTGTTTGTTTAAGTCTTTAAATTTTCTGACCCAAGGAACCACGAATGGGACGGAACCAAATACAGGGTTCCGTCCCTTATGTCGAAGGGTTCCTTGGGATCAGAACATGGTTTTGTCAATTTTGTCATTTTGAACAAACGAAGGTTTAAGCAATGATTAAAACTACAAATTAGGTTCCATTAGTCCTAGTCCAAGTCTAAGGAGATTAAATGGCCCTCGTTTAGTTAGAATATCGGAAAATGTTATCTACTGAGGATACTTTCTCGATAGAGATGTTTCCTTTTTGAACATTGTCACGAAGGAAATGATGACGGATTTCAATGTGTTGTCGCAAAGGAAGAGATGTCGTTAAGTTGAATTTCGTAGTCGACAAGAGCTTGCTTCATCCACAGAGCTTGTTGACATGCTTTTCCTGCTGATACGTATTCGGCTTCGGTTGTTGAGATGGCAAGAGCCGTTTGTTTCTTTGAAAACCATGAGGTGAGACAATGTCCAACAAAAGTACAAATACCACTTGTACTTTTTCTATCAACATAGTCCGGCATGATCTGGGTCGGCATACACTATGGTTTCAACTCCCGTTCCTTTGGGATACCATAATCCTAGGTGTGTGGTGCCTTTAATGTATCTAAAAAATCGTTTTACGGCTTCAAGATGTGATGTTTTAGGATCTTCTTGAAAGCGAGCACATAGACAAATACTAAACATAATGTCGGGTCTACTAGCCGTGAGATAGAGTAGACTACCAATCATTCCTCTATATTTAGTGTTATCTACAGATTCACCTTCTTCATCCTTGGTGAGTTTGGTTTCCGAAGACATAGGCATTTTAATAGGTTTATAGTCTTCAAGACCAAATTTCTTAAGCATATCTTTTATGTATTTAGATTGGTTAAAGAATATTCCATCTTCAAATTGTTTGATTTGAAGTCCTAAGAAAAAGTTAAGTTCTCCCATCATACTCATCTCAAACTCGTCATGTATGATTTTTGAGAAACCATCACATAGCTCTTGACAAGTTAATTCGAATATGATGTCATCCACATATATTTGAACAATGATAATATGTGAATTCTTTTTCTTGATGAAGAGGGTGTTATCTACTAAACCAATGGTGTACTTATGTTCAACTAATAATGTTTTAAGTCGATCATACCATGCTTTTGGTTCTTGCTTAAGTCCGTATAAATCTTTTTTAAGTTTATAGACATGATTAGGTTTTTCAAAATCGATGAAACCCGGAGGTAGTGCAACATATACTTCTTCATTTATAAATTCATTTAGAAATGCACTTTTGACATCCATTTGAAAAAGTTTGAAATCATGTGCACATGCATATGCAAGTAAAATTCTAATAGACTCGAGCCTAGCAACCGGAGCAAAAATTTTGTCGTAGTCAGTGCCTTCTTGTTAATTATAACATAGTGCTACTAAACTAGCTTTGTTTCTAGACACTAAATCATTTTCATCCATTTTATTTTGAAAAACCCATTTTGTTCCAATAATTGTTTGACTTTTTGGTTGAGGAACTAATGTCTAAACATCATTTCTAACGAATCGATTTAATTCTTCTTGCATTGCTATGACCCAAGATTCATCTTTTATAGCTTCGTTTATATTTTTGGGTTCAATGGTTGATACAAAACAAAAGAAGTTGCTTTGATTTTGGACTTGTGATCTTAAGGTTCTTTCATTTATTTTTCCTATAACACTATCTAATGGATGACCTTTAGGTTCTTTGATATTGACAATTTCTTTGTTTAGTAGTTCATCTTCCTTGTCATTATTTATATTCTCTTTGTTTTCAACAAGTTGACTTTCAACTAAGTCATCATCTACCAAAAGTGATGTCTTAGAGGGAGGTGGACTTTCGTCAAATGTTACATTTAACGATTCCTCGACTCAAACAATATAAGCTTTGCTATTTTGAGAATATCCAAGAAATACACCTTCATAAGACTTTGGGTCAAATTTGGTGAGGTAATCCTTAGTGTTTAAAATAAAACATTTACTTCCAAACACTTTAAAGTATCTTAGCGTAGGCTTTTTACCTTTATATAGTTCATATGGTGTTTTGTTCAAAAATGGTCGAATTAATACTCTATTTAAAATATAGGTTGAAATGTCAACGGCGTTACAGCAAAACTTTTTTGGTATGTTTTGTTCATTAAGCATTGTTCTACTCATCTCTTGAAGAGTCCGATTTTTATGTTCTACTACACCAATTGACTGAGGAGTACGAGGAGCCAAAAAATTATGTGTTATGCCGTTGGCATCACAAAAGTTTCCAAATTGTGTTTCATTATCAAATTCACGACCATGATCCGTTCTTATTGACACAATACGACTATCTAGTTGGTTTTGAATTTTCTTACTAAGAATTTTAAATTGATCAAAAGCTTCGTTTTTACTTTTCAAAAACTTTATCCAAGTGTATCTTGAATAATCATTTACTATGACCAAAGTGTAAAAGTTGCCTCCATAACTTTGTATAGCGGATGGACCAAATAAATCCATATGCAAAAGTTCTAGACACCTAGATGTAGACACCATATTTTTAGCCTTATGGCTGCTATGAACTTCTTTTCCAATTTTGCAAGCATCACAAAAGTGTTGGTCATATTTCAACTTGTGTAAGTTCCTAACGAGATCTTTTGAGGATAGAGATTGGATAAGTCTCATATTAGTGTGCCTTAAGCGTCTATGCCAAAGATTTGAGGAATCATCTAACGAAGTTAAGCAAAGTTTATCTCTAGAGGTTTTATCAATTTTCATGACGTATACGTTGTTTTTCAAAACTCCTCTTGCTACGGTTATTCCATCTTTTAGTATTTTACTTTCGTTTTCACTAAATAGAACATTATACTTCTTACAGCATAGTTGACTAATACTAAGTAGGTTGAATCCTAGATTATCAACATGAGCAACATTATCAATAGAGAGAGAGTCGTGAGAGATAGTACATTTTCCGATGATTTTGCTTTTTAATTTGCTAGCAAAAGTGACATTACCTCCGTCATATTCTTGGTAGGTTGAGAAGAGACTTTTGTTTCCCGTCATATGCCTTGAACAACCGCTATCTTTTATCCACTCGTCCGGTTCCAATCCGACTTTCAAGCATACCTAAGTTATATAAAAACTCAAGCATTTGGTCCCCAATATCTCATGGGTCCATTTTGGTTAAACATCCCATTTACTTGGTTCATGTATGGGAATGGTGGATATGAGTTCCATGGCATGTAGTTAGGAGTTTGATAATGCCTTGGAAAGTTTTGATTCCAACCATTTTGTTGATAGTTGGGTTGTGTGTTGTAGTTACTCTTTGGAAAGGGGCGTTTGGGAATAGGTGTTTTAGGCCTCTGTTGAGTGATTTTGGATCTATACTCATTTTTAGAAAGTCCTAATCCTATTGTAACAGCTGGTTTTTGTTTAGTTTCATTTGTGGTAGTGTTAGGTTTCTTTGTGACTTTAACAAACTCAGTACGAGCCGTTGTACAAACTTTCTGTTCTGCTGAGGTACCCACGGAACCAAACTGTTCCACAGGCGGAACCAAATTTTTGGTTTCGTCTGATCCGTGGGTCCCTGAGGCAGTTTGAAAAGTTTCTTGTACTTTTTCGGCTTGTTTCTTTAGACTACTTAAATCTCCTAATTTCATAAAACCTAGTCCAATTTTATCGTGTGGTAATTTTTGGATTCTCATTATTTCATCCGTACAACAAATATTTTTATCAAACTTTTTGAACTTAGAGTTTTGTTTGATAAGTGCATCCTTTGTGATTTTAAGTTTCAATAATTCAAGTCTAAGCTCTTGACATGATGTACATACCTTGTCAATAGCTTTACTCTTTTTCTAAACGTTTTGCTTTTTCTTTTAATTCATAAACTTCATTTTCTAAGAATTCTTTTTTGGTTTTCAAAAATTTGTTTTTGTTTATGATTTTTAAGCTAAGTTCACACACTTTGTTATATTCCTTTTGTAAGGTGTCATCATCAATAGAGGAATAAGATGAGTCAGAATGTACCTCGTTTGAGTCTTGAGCCATGAGAGCAATTTCTTCATTCTTTGGCTCCTCGTCATCATCTTCACTTTCACTCCAAGCACCACTCACAAAAGCTCTTTGAGTTTTGTTTTTAGGTGGCTTTGGACAATCTCCTATGAGATGGCTTGTGTTACCACATCTAAAGCATTTTTTTTCAACCTTCCATTTATTATCATCACGATCTTTTCGAAAGGGTTTCTTGTCATCTCTAGGTTGTCTTACAAACTTTCCTCGTCTTCGAAAGAACTTTTTGAAATCTCTTATGGCCATGGCATATTCCTCATCTTCACTTCCCGAGCTAGATTCTTCATCATCACTTGTCTCCGTTCTTGCTTTTAAGGCAATGGACTTGATCTTTTCCTTTTTGCCTTTAACCATCTCTGAGTCATTCACCATTACCATTTCATGAACTTTTAGGTTTCCAATTAGCTCGTCAAGTGCTAGCTTTGAGAGATCTTTAGATTCTTCAATAGCCGTCACTTTTGCTCTCCATTTTGGATGAAGTGCTCTAAGAAATTTCGTGACAAAGTTCTTACTACAAAAGGATTCATCAAGTGCTTTGAGAGAAGTAATAATAGTATTAAAGCGAGCAAATGCACTATCAATGACTTCATCTTCAGGAATGCTAAACTGTTCATATTGTTGAACAAGAAGATCAATTTTGTTATTCTTGACTTGTGAATTTCCTTGATGAGTGATTATTAAAGATTGCCAAATTTCTTTAGCGGTTTTGTACAAAAAGACTCTTTCAAATTTCTTTTTAGTTAGAGCATTGTAAAGCATCATTTTTGCTTCATTATTTTTTGCAATTAACTTCTTTTGCTCATCACTATGACGAGTAAGTGAAGTATCCTCATCCCGACCACTTGCAATATCTTTTATAATAGGTTTATGATCACCTTCTATAATTATATACCATAGATCTATATCTTTTGATTTCACATATGTTTCAAAACGGCTTTTCCAATAAATAAATCCATTTGGTTCAAAAAGTGGCGGTATTTGCATAGATTGCCCTTCTTTAAAGTTTTCAAAATCCATTGATCGTTTCAAGTTTTAAAATACAATAAATTTTAAAAATCTTGAGTAACGTAGCTCTTGATGCCAATTGTGGAAAACTAGAAGGGGGTTGAATAGTTTTACCGTTTTTAATTTCTTTTTCTTTGTTATGTTTGTATGAAATGACTTAATGTATGCAAACAAAATAACAAATAAGTATAGTGCAAGAAAGAAACGATCAAACCACAACACATGTGTTTATAGTGGTTCGGTCTACAAGGACTCTTTTCCTTGCCCTACTCCACTCCTCGAGTATCTAACTTGAGAGTTTTCTTCACAAGTCAACAAGCTCCTTTATCCGGCCGAGAAAACCTTTACACGTCGCTTACAATATTTCCGACACAAAGCTAGATGTCGAGTTCTTTTACAAGGGTACAACCATTCCCGTCACACTATGTATTTTGAGGACTAAAATATTAACTGATAACTATCAGAGGTTTATAATGGTTTGGTACAAACAATGATTTATGAATAAATACAATTCACACAATGACAAACAAACAAGCCTTGCAACGTTTTGTTGAAGCTTATAATGCTTTGATCTTCTTGCTACAAAGAAGTTCACTAAAATGAAATAAGAATGAGTTAGATATAGAAAATAATGAATGAGATAATGTATGTTGTTTTATGTATGAAATTGATGATCAAACAACATGGAGTGGCTTGCTATTTATAGGCAAAAAAGCCTCAGCAAACCACGGATGGGACGAAACCAAAATGAGGGTTCCGTCCGTGTATGGATTTGGTTCCGCGGGGACCTGACAGAAGATCATCCAAATCTTTATCAAATGTAACCAAAATATTTATCATATCTTTCCATGATTCTGGAGTGACAATTTAAACAAGATATTCACCATATCTTCCAAAGATCTCAAAGAGATATGCAATCTTAGAATAGGATGATGCATGCCATGATGTAAAAATACATTTTCAGTTTAGATTAACATGTTTATGAAAGTATACTTGTAAAATGTATATACTAGCTAAGTAATGTTTAATTTGTGTTTATGAAAAACTTGTGACTATATATGTAAAGGACTTAACTATATTTATGTTTTGCTAAAATAAAGTTTATAATTGTCGTTAACAAAATATAGCAAAGATCGTAAAATATAAATAAAGTTTTTTAGACGATATTTGTATTAACAGAGATGAAGAAGAAGAAAGTAGACAAAGGCAAGCTGACAATTAAACAATATGAAATGTTTCACAATCTTTTGAAGCTTCAAATGAAAGACGATGTAAAAAAGATGAAAATGGAAGACGTTGATCTGGTCTATCACTTGTGATGTTATTAATTTATCTTCCAAATTGTCGATACTATTAAATTTTGAATATTTACATGTTTTTATCTTTCTGTTAGGTGTTCTTCCCAATAATATCAAGTGACCATTACTATCTCATAGTATTCAACATTCAAAAGGGAAAAGTTGTTATCATTGACAACAGCTAATCATATGCAACGTATGATGGCAAATACAAAGACAACTATGAGTTAGTGGTAAGAACGGTATTATATAACAAGTGATAAAAAAGAAGTTATATTGGTCTCTAATTGTACTTTTCTGTTATCTTTTTTTTATTCAGAAAGGTGTTTTTCTAATGCACCTAATGACTTATCAACACACAAAAGAAGAGCTCATGATGAAAGACTTCAAACCACAAATAATGAAGATGAAATGGAGAACTAAAGAAGAGAAAACAGACTGTTAAGTATACATGATGGTGCATATGGAAAGCTATGAGGGAGAGACAGTTGTGGCAAAATGGAAAACAGGACTGGTGGAAGAAAACACTAAGGACATAGAGAGCAGATTGATAACTTAAGGTCAAAGTATGTTGCGAAGATTATTCTTCATCAGGAAAATGAAGACGAAATAAAAAAAAAAAAGATGATAACAGAATACGTATACCAGTTTGCTGCAAAATACCCAGATGAAGAAACAATGAAGAAGGTCGTCAATGAAGCAGTTAGCAAAAAGAATGAAGAACTAATGAAGGCAGGACTGAGTGGGTGCTGATTTGTCTTTTAATTTGATGTAAAAATACTATGCAACTTTACTTTGGTACTTTGTTTAGAAGTAAGTTGGCCAGGTTATTTCAGTACTGCGGACCAGGCAAATGTAACGGACAATGTCCGAATTTAAGGTTACCTAACAAAGGTACCTCAAACACATAGCCTGATACTGGATGTTGTACTATTTTTTGTTGACTGGCCAACTCAATTATGGGGTCTAAAAACAATGACTGTTTAACTAAGTTTAGGAATAGATTAAGCAAGGTTGTTGTGGTTCTGCTGGACCATGCAATGCTATGGACAATGTCCAAGTTTGTGGTAACCTAAGAAGGACGGTGCTCTATTAGGTCCCAAACAACATTGCCTGGTGCCAGAATTTGTACCTCATTTTGTGGACCGGCTTAGTCGTTATGATGCATGAATATTAATATGAAGTTATCTTATATGAATGAAAGTGTACTTTTGGAAATTTAGTTGATTTATAACCTGTGATGTGACTCATATGCAGAATATTGCTTTGTTCTTCCTTGAAATGAATACCAGCAACCAAAACTTGTATGATTTTGTTCATCTTATTGGTTTATCACAAGTGATATTACTCAAAGAATTAATCTCAAACTTGTTTTAATGTCACAACAGATAAAAATCACAAGTGATATTAGTCATATATAGAATATCACAAGAGATAAAATATCACAAGTGATAAAATTATTCAAAAAATCCAAAAACATAACAACTGATAAAATTATTCAAAAAAATCCAAAAAGAACAAAAAATCAATTAAAAAAATTATTCATGCTAAAAGTAAATATCACAAGTGATAAAATTATTCCAACTATAGAGCTTAATTTTTGAGCTATTAATCACAGCTAATAAAAAAAATCAAATAAAAAAAACTCATACTTCGACTAGAATAGCGCCGCCACCTCCGGCGGCCCCACCATACAAAGCAGCAACTTTTTCCTTGTTTGGGCAAGTGCGTCTGTTATGATCAGACTCGCCACAAACACTACAACCAGTTTTTCGCTTTTTGCTTTTTTCAAAAGACTGCTCTCGTCCACCCTTGATACGGTGCTTATCACCCTTGTTCTTATCACCCTTGTTGTTTGTCTTTGATGGATTCTTAACCTTAATCTTCTTAGGCTTTTGAATCCCCATAAATTTTTGAACAACATCAGAAACTTTGATACGTGGGAGACTTGGCATATCAGCTTGAAATTCTGACTTCAACGCTTTAAGCTTATCTACAAAACCACTCAACCTTGGCTCATCATTCCGCAAAATCTAACAACAATCATCAACAATAGAAGTAGCCTCAACAACAAGATTAGCAATATTTTCATTCTTCTCACCATAACGGTTTTTCTTCCTTCTTAAACCAAGTGGTATAAGATCCCTTGTCCAACGCCTCAACAAATACCGATTAGGAATTTTTTGAACATTGCAATTCTTAAAGACACAAAAAACATGTCGACACAAAATTCCACAACGAACAAATAATTGAAAATAACACACGACTGAATCATCACTTCTGTTATGCAACACCTTCATTAACAAAAAAGGAGCAAAACGTTATAACCTGTGATATGTTTGAAAACTGTTCTGAAATATGGAAAATATTAGAAAAGTCATGTACCTTATACTCTCCTGTAGCTTTTTCATACATATTAATTTCTTCCACATCATCATCTGAATCTTCTGCTTTATTAATCTCATTCGGATCCGGCATAGAATATGGTATTACATTTTCTTCTTTAATAATAAAAATGTCACATCCCTCATCTGAACTTTTTGCCTTAATTGAACATAACCATGAGCCTGCAATAATCTCCTTTTGGACACGCACAAACAGAGAACGAGTGTATACCCTTGCTGCATGAACTTCAATAGCTAATGGCGTTAACAACATAGGAAAGGAATCAATCGACTGATGATCTAATCTTTCTTGTTTGTATCTCTGTTTTTACATTGCAGACTCGTAACATATCACGAACTGAACAAGTGTCGCACCAGGGCTTGTGAAATGTGAGAAGAAAGAATTCTCACTCTCTGACCTAGATGTAGTCCTCATTAACCCACAAAGTGGTGAATCAATAAAAAAAAGTAGGAATCCATGATGATCTAATCCTATACATCTTTGACAACCACTTATGATTTACAAGACCAAACTCTTCTATTAACTTATTCCATTTATGCTCAAACTCATCTGGCCCCATATACATATTCCAAACTATCTTATTAAATTTACTTTTAAAATCAGTATCATCATATATTCTAGAAACAACCTGTAACAAAAAAATGATGCATCAAATGCTGCTTTGCGCAGATATCACAAGTGATATAACATATGAATCAAATGAATAAATGCAATATCTCAAATGATATTACACATGGTTTGTAACAGATCCACACACACCACAAAAATAAATTAAATAAATAAATTAATAAAAATAAATAAATAAATAACAAATAAGAATGATATATCACATGTGATTAAACAAAATGTGACTTAAAAGAATACCTTTGTTGGAATCTTTTGCTTGATATGCCACATGCAAAGCCTATGCTTAGAATTACGAAGCTCAGCTGCAATTGCCTTTCGCATAGCTCCATCTTGATCAGTTACAATAATATTAGGAGCTTTTTTGAAGGCTTTTTTGAATGCTTGAAGTAACCATATATAAGATTCCGTAGTCTCATTCTTAAGAAACCCATAACCAATAGTAACAGATATCCTATGGTTTTCTATTGCACTGAAAGGAACAAAAACCATCTTATATCTGAAAAAATGTAAAAAATATCTCAGGTGATGTTAAAGGTTAAAAATATAAAAAAACAATGAAATATCTCAAGTGATATTAAAGGTTAAAAAGCATACTTGTTTGTTTTGTATGTCGCATCAAAAGAGACAATATCACCAAACTCCCTGTAATTGCACTTTGCAACTTCGTCAGCCCAAAACAAACCACACAACTCCGCATTCTCAACTAGATAATCAAAAGAAAAGTCCGCAGTATACTTTTGCCTATCTTTCATACGATTAATTTGCATCTGAGCATCACTATCTCATATAAAACAGTTTATGCCACGCACATAGTTCTTAAAATCAACTTAAGTACCATGAACGAGTGAGGAAGACCCTTTCAAACTAGTATACAAATTATGTGCTTTAACAGCTCCAAGGTTTACATTCGCAGTTTTAACAATAAACATCTGGTCAGCATAAGTTAACTGCTTCTCACTTTTTGACAAATGCTTATACTCAATCCGATCAAGTTCATGATTGTGTATAGCATTAAACTTCTTAAGCTCAAACTTAGTCGTACCAGGAATCATATCAAATATAACCCGTGCTTTGCAACAGTAATTCTAATGTTCGAAGTCCTAATTTGTTTGTTACCTTTCTTAGAATCTAGAGTGTTCACATATATTTTCTTCGGACAACCTTCCCTATTGCACACTATGTACTTTTGTTTCACATAACCACCCCTCAATCTTTTCTGAGAAGAAAGTCTAACACCAAAACCGGCCTCAAAAGCGTATTTTCCTATACATACTAACGCAAGCATCAACTGAATCAAAAACAGTCCCCAATACAGGCAAAACACTAGCAGAAACTTTGGGAACCCAATAAAGCGATCCACCCAGAGTATCAATAAAATGATGATGAGCAAATGAATCAGGTGTTTTCGGAAATTTAGAAGCTGGAAATAAGAAAAAGAAAAACAGTAACCAACTTATAACAACTAATATACAAATAAAATCATGTTATCACAAGTGATATACCACATTTGATACAAAAGCAGATATAAATTTCTCATAAAAAATGTTATCTAGATAAACTAACAATAAAAAATGATGCAGAACATAAAACATGATATATATATATCACAAGTGATATTTGTAAAAGCAAAAATCAAAAAATCAAACAACTACTGTGAATTACAAAAAATAAACTTACAACTAGCAATTTGATCACCATTAGAGACATGAACAACATCAGTAGAAGATGATACATAATTAACCAATCCATCTGATGAATCAAAAGCATTAACCACAACAGCTGAAACTGATTCTTCAACCACTTCATCCAATGCATCATAAGCATTAACCACAACAGCTGAAACTGATTCTTCAACCACTCCATCCGATGCATCACAAGCATTAACCACAATAGCTGAAACTGATTCTTCAACCACTCCATCCGTAATTGAATCATCAATAACATCACTAGTAATCGGATCCAATATAACTGGTTCATTCAAATCAAAAAACACCATTGATGATAACGAGCACGAATGATAACGATCCTAATTATACTAATTGAATTGATGATTAATTTAGATAATGGAAGTTAGATTAGGGTTTACAAAATTTGGGGAAAATGAGAGTAAGAAAGAGAAAGTTAGTTGGGAACGATATGTGTGTGTGAATAAATGAGGGGATTAAAAAAAAATTGTTTGTATGATGGACGAAAATGCCATTCTAAGTATAAATCTTAGATTAATCTCCACAATTAGATTAAACTAAATAGGTGGTGGAAATTAGTCCCTCAGTATGCAGTAAAAACTTAGTCCCTAAATTAAATTTTTCTCTACACATATATTAGATGTATTTCATCAAGTTAGATGAATGATTTGTATTTTCCGTCCTCTTTGGATCAATTTCGTGCTGCTACAATTTTGCATTGTTTTTATTTCAAAACCACTTTCGAAACTAACTGAAATGCATATAAATAAATTGAGATGCATTTAATTCAAATCAATGCATATTAAATACGTGGTTATAATTATTTCTCATTTTTCTCGTTTTAAATTTTCTTGTCACATATCTTACTCATAAAAAGGTAAAGATAGTGTTTATTTCGACTTACGGATTTTTTTTATTTTTTTTTTAGTTTCTATTGTTGTTTAGATTCCTAGTTTTGTGATATGATTTATTATTATTATTATTATTATTATTATTATTATTATTATTATTATTATTTATTTTATTTTATTTTTGTTAGGCGAATATTTTGAAGACAACCTACTATATTTGTGTAAGAAGTTTTGACTATAACCAAAATTTAGAGTTAATTTCACAAATGGTCTCTGTGGTCTGTCAAGTTTAACGGATATAGTCCATTTACATTTTTTTAACAGATCTTTTCCCTGTGGTTGCGACCCATAACGGGTTTGGTCCCTTGACCACTAACTAGGGGTGAGCATGGGGCGGAGTGGGGCTGTTTTATGGTAAAACCAAAAACCGAACCGTATATTTCGGTTTTTGAAAACTACAAACCGTTTGGTGTTGGTTTTTTTGTTTCGGTTTTTCGGTTTTTGACATTGAATCGGTTCGGTTTCGGTTTTTATTCGGTTTTTCTTACCTGAAAACAAGCAAGTTTTGATCTTATATAAAGTTTACGATTCCTAGTTTTCAAACAAAAATATTTAAACAAATATCAATAATAGCATAATATCCAACAATCCAAAGTTTCGAAAAAAAATACGAAACAACCAAACATGAATCAAAAATAAAATGCATTTTTTGCGCTTTGTATTTTTTGCTCCCAAAACATTCAAAAAAACTATTGCTCGAAAATAAAGATATAATATATATATATATATATATATATATATATATATAACAAATTTGAAAGTATAGATAATAAACAACACTTTTGCTTTTTTTTTTAATAGATAAAGTTGTATACTCAAATCTTTAAAATTAAATAACAAATCTCTTATATAGATAAAAGTATATAAAAATATTTAAAGGTAGGGCGAGGCGGTTTTCTCGGTTCGGTTTTTCTTATGAAACCAAAAACCGCCCCAAACATTCGGTTTTTATAAAATTCAAAACCACCACCATCGGTTTGTCAAATGGGGCGGTTTTTTCGGTTCGACTTTTTCGGTTCTTTTGGTTTCGATTCGGTTTTTCGGTTTTTGTGCTCACCCCTACCACTAACTCTGTAAGTTTGACTGCAAAAAACATGTTAGACAAGGTAAAATGACAAAAATACCCTCATTTTATTATTATTATTGTTATTATTATTAGAGTTAATTTCATAAATGGTCCCTGTGGTCGGTCGGGTTTAACGGATATAGTCCATTTATTTTTTTAACGGATCATCTCCCTGTTTGACCGTCAAACTTATAGAAATGACATAAATACCCATAAAAGTAAGGTCATTGTGGTTTGTGGGTTATAACGAATTTAGTCCCTAATATTTTTTATTACGTTTTCATACGTTTTTATCCGTTTTCGTCCCTTTTTTTTAGGTTTTCGTCAGTTTTTCTTACGTTTTTGTACATTTTCGTCAGTTTTCGTCCGTTTTTATACGTTCTAGTTCGTTTTCATAGGTTTTTATTCGTTTTCATCCGTTTTTAGTTCGTTTTCATCCGTTTTTATACGTTTTATACGTTTTCGTCCATTTTTATACGTTTTATACGTTTTCGTCCGTTTTCAAACGTTTTCATACGTTTTTATACGTTTTCGTCCGTTTTTTACGTTTTTATCCGATTTTATACTTTTTCATCCGTTTTTATACGTTTTCATCCGTTTTTGTCCGTTTTTGTCCTTTTTTTTACATTTTAGCCTGTATTTTTACGTTTTCGACCGTTTTTTTACGTTTTCGTCCGTTTTTTATTTGTTTTTTCGGTTTTTATGCTTTACTTCGGTATTTTACGTTTTCGTTCGTTTTCTTACGTTTTCGTTCATTTTTTTACGTTTTCGTCTACTTTTTACATTTTCATCCGTTTTTTTACGTTTTCATCATTTTTTTACGTTTTATCCCTTTTTTACGTTTTCGTCTGTTTTTTTACGTTTTTGTCCTTTATTTATGTTTTCGTCCGTTTTTTTTACTTTTACTTCCTTTTTACCTTTTCGTCGCCTTTTTTCGTATGTTTTCGTCTGGTTTTTACGTTTTCGCCCATTTTTTACCTTTAAAAATAGAGGAAAACGAATAAAAACATATAAAAACGAAGGGATATGAATAAAAACGAATGAAAACGTATAAAAAAGGAGGAAAGCGAATAAAAACGGACGAAAACGTATAAAAATGGATGAAAACGTATAAAAACGTATAAAAACGGAGAAAAACGTAAAAAAACAGATGAAAACGTATAAAAACAGACAAAAACGTAAAAAAACAAATGAAAACATATAAAAACGGATGAAAACGTATAAAAATTGAGGAAAACGTATAAAAACGGAGAAAAACATAAAAAAAACTGATGAAAACGTAAAAAAACGGATGAAAACATATAAAAACGGCCGAAATCGTATTAAAACGGACGAAAACGTAAAAAACGTAAAATAACGGACGAAACGTAAAAAAAGGGATGAAAACGTATAAAAACAGACGAAATCATATAAAAACGGACACAAACGTATAAAAACGGACGAAAGCGTATAAAAATGGACGAAAACGAACGAAAACATATAAATATGGATGAAAACGTATAAAAAAGAACGAAAACGTATTAACACGCAAGAAAAACGGATGAAAACGAATAAAAAACGGATGAAAACGGATAAAAACGAATGAAAACGAACGAAAACGTAATAAAAAAAAATTAGGGACTAAATTCGTTATACACCACAAACCACAGGGATCTTACTTTTAAGGGTATTTATGTAATTTCCTCTTAGTTTAACGGTCAAACAAACAGAAATTTTGGTCAAGGGACCAAACCGGTTATGGGTCTCAACCACAGGGAGAGGATCCGTTAAAAAAAATAAAATGACTATATCCGTTAAACCCGATAGACCACATGAACCATTTATGAAATTAACTCCAAAATTTATTTCTATTGTTGTTTTGATTCCTAGTTTTGTGATATAGAGTAATATTTTTTCTTTTTCCTTGTTAGGCGAATGTTTTGAGAACAACGGACCTACTGTATTTGTGTAAGAAGTTTTGACTATGACCATAGTTTAAGGGATGAGTTATTCAAGCCCCCCTATAGGGGGGTGTTGACTTTTTGCCTGCTGTCGCCGCTTGTATTGTTTCTTTAAAATTTGTACATGTTGATCAGAATAGGCGGAGCCCACATGGTAGGGGGGGCTTGTATAGTATATCCCTAGTTTAAATGTTAATTACTTAAAGGTGTATTAGGTAGCATCAGATTGGATGTAATAATCACTATACCCATCGCCACGTTAACGTTCACTCTTTTAATTAAATCAATCACAAAAGAGCCATAGTAGTGACCACAAAACCAAAGAGGTAAACTTACCCTGTTTAAATACAAACATATTACACAATATACTTCCCACACACATAAACAAATCAAGTGTGGCGTCTGCACCACCAAACCAAGTCCAATTTGACTCCTTCACGCGTGGCCTACGAGGTGTGTGGTAGTCACCACTCATGGTTTAAGCCACCATTACGGACAGCCTTAGATAGAGCTAAACAAATTACGGAAGCTTAAGCTAAAGTTTGAGGTTATTCATTGAGTATGTTTGTCGAAAATAATGGTAATTGTTTTATTTTGTAAAGTGTTTGATAGGTAGTTTTAACTAAATTTGATGTGTAAATTAAAGTAAAATTAGCGTTAGATTTTTAAAGCTTGTTTTAGTAATGTTAGAAAAACTAGCTTTAAGATTTTTTAATACTTGCTTTAGCCGCTTATTGACAAACAAGCTTTTAATAAATAATTAAAAAAAAAAAAAAAAAAAAAAAAAAAAAAAAAAAACACGATAAACGCTCGTAAATGCTCCAAGTCAAACATATCTTTTATGCATAGTTAGAGCTAGAGTTTAGAAAATAAAATGAGATAAAAAAAAACAAAAATAAAGTATTACTCTGTGAAAGCGTAAGCTTCTTTTTAAAGGTTAGTTTAAATAAATTTGAGCTTATGATTTTTAGATACAAGCTATAACTTATAGTTCAACTTCTTATAGACGTGACAATTTAGTTTTGCTTATTTATATAAAGAAAGGATAATGGCTATCATCTTGATTGAAATAATATGAACATTTTTAAAATTCATTTTTGCTAATTTTATTACCGAATATGCATAAGCAGCATAACCAACTAACAAATTTTGTCTCAAGATACATAATATGACCTGTTCATTCAAGTTACCGATGAGTGTGTCTATGTACCATCCAAGTGTGTTTTTCATGCTGACTTAGCCGTCCTTTTCAGCTAAATTTTGATCAACATCATTTTTTTTTCAGCGACTTGAAAAAACAGAATATTCCTCCTTCAAAACTAATAACCACCATTGGGTTTCATGTTCATTTTTAGCTCAAGCTTATACTAGTATCTCACTCATAATGTTTCTTATACAAGCTAGCTTATCCATTTTTGTTATAGTTTACTCATATAAGGTACAATTCGTTCAAAAAAAAATATAAGGTACAAACTTAACAAATATATTTACAAAGCCAACCACCGACGATGATAATCTATATTATCTTAAAATAATATTTCATACGCAACTTATTGCAATAACTAAACATGCGTTAATATATTATACGAGCGTACGGTATCATGGCACTTACCGGCGCCATTCACATGTGGCAAGCCAATGATGCCGCCATTCAGGCGTCACCACACCACTCTCACTAACGTCTTCCGTCGTAAGTATACTGGCTCCGCACCAGTTTGATCTTCTTCTTTTTTTTTTTCTTTTAAAAAATAGCCGTTGGCTGAGTCTAACGGTTAGAAATTTATTTATTTTTTATCCCACCTTTACAAATACTACCCAACATTTAACTATTTTTCACAAAACACACATTCTCGATACAAAAAAAAAAAAAAAAAAAAAAAAACAAATTGTCTCTACCAATAATAAATCCAAATGATGATGATCAAAACTTTTCTAATGTCGTTGATGAAAGTGACATTTACTTTTTGACACAAGCTTATCAATATCAACAATCGTTGCAACAACAACAAGCTCAAACTTTACATCTGCGTAATCCAATACCCCATGAACGTGATGTTGCTGAAGCACGTTTGTTGGCCGACTATTTTGGTGATAATCCAAAATATCCAGAGGCCTATTTTAGACATTGATACCGTATGAGCAGGAAACTATTTTTGAAATAGTCAAAGGTATTGAAACTTATTTACGATCCTCTTCCCGGGCATTTCCGACATGATGCTACGGGTCAAATGAGTTTCAACGTTATTATGAAATGCACGTCTGCCATACGCCAATTGGCATACGACATAACACCTTATGCATTTAATGAATATTTACAAATGGGTGAACATTGTGCACATATTTGTCTAGATTTTTTTACTATGTGCGATATTGATTTGTTCATGTCTGAGTATTTAAAGAAACCCGACTGTAATGACATTCGGAATTTATATGCAACACATAAGAAGGGTTCATGGGTTTCCAGGAATGCTTGAAAGCATTGACTGTATGCATTGGGAATGGACTAACTGTCTGAAAGCATGGTATAGACAATTTGGAAGAGGTTATAAAAATAATCCAATTATAATGCTTGAAATTGTTGCCTTTTTCGATTTGTGTATTTGGCATGTATTTTTTTGGGTAGCGATTGTGAATAACGATCTTACTGTTTTAAATAATTCTCTGTTATTCGACGACGTTATTGATGACATCGCCCATGTAGCTCCGTTTGAAGTAAATGGAGTTACATATGAAAAAAGGTATTACCTAGCTAACGAGATTACTCACAATGGGCAACTTTTATCAAATCATTTACAATAACACGAGACGAGAAACGTGAACACTTTAAAAGACGACTAGAAGATACACGAAAGGACGAAGAACATTAAGACAAAGTAAGATAGGATCAACCTGTATTGGTTTTGGTTAAATATGGCGGTTTGAGTTTATTAAAGTTTTTAAATCCTAGTAGATATAGCGTGTCTCACAAATCTAATTTGTCTTATAATAAATATTTATCTTACAAATCTAATTTGTATTAAATCTTTTATATATTTATAATAAAAAAGAATTACATTATTTCGAAAGTATTTTACTAAAGTAATTGTATTGGAAAAATAGCCAACTAAATTGCTCTATTTTAATACGTGGCAAAATTGTGCATTTTTATTAGCTAATTGAAAGTCAAAATTGAAAAAAAAATTGTCAAACTTTCATAATTTGGTGGAGGAAAAAAAATATATAAAACTATAAATGTCAAATTTGTGAAAACATAAACTTAAAAAATGAAAGAATAGGTAATTAATAAAACTTTAGTGGTTGATTTTTAAATAAATTATATGGAGTTAAATGTACCATATTAATTTTTATGTTTTTTTAATAATTTATAAAAAAAATATCTCTGCACTTTATATTTTAAAAATACAACATATGTTGTTGTAAAAAATGAAACACGTATATGCACGGAATTATAAATATTAAAATGTTATGTATGTAAATAAATACACGGGGTTGTATGTATACGAAACATGATATCTCTCTTGATGTGTTTAAGTGGGATATCCCGAAAAAAAAATTAATATTTGCGTTCAATAACGATGCTTCTTATAAGTTTAACCCATGCGTACACGTGCTTGAAAATTAAATACAATTAAATTATTATTACCGGGAATATAAATATCAAATATAAGCACGGGTTACTGTAATATGAAATAAATATACGTGATTGTACTTATAATAATGACTCATGTATTTCCTATTTAAAGTTTATATAAGGATATCCGGAAAAACATTTTTTGAAAACTTTATATTTTAACTTCATCAACGGTAATTATGTGATATTAAACCGGCATTTGTGTATATCATGATATCAATAATTAAAATTTTAAACAACAACATCAACCTTAACACCATGTCAGTTAAACAAAGTTAAATCTTTCATCCAACAAAAATATTTACAAAATATTAATCGATATTAATATATATAATGAAAAAGTTTATGTAAAAACTCGTGCATTATTATTAGTTGTACTTATATCACAATTACAAACATTAAACACAGTCAAATTTTTATATGTCCGTATATTAAACTAAAATTTTAAAATAAATTTGATTTATATGTAAATCTTGTGTGTGTCCGGAACTTATAACTAGTAATATTCAAATAAAGATTTAAACTAATAAAAAAGTTTGTACAAGTAAAAATGACATCTTATTTGTTGAAAAGAGAATTGTGCTATTTACGGGATATATGAAGTGCCGTATTCGGTGCGATAAGAAAAAATACTCATAAAAAATATTGTGTTTGGCGTTTATGATGTATTATTAATTATATCCTCATAAACAAATATTGTGTTTCGCATTAATGGTGCATTATTAATCATGTCATTTATTTCTTTAGTGTTCCTTTAATAATTATATTCATTTTACATTTTAGTTGTAAGAGGTATATGATGTAAGATTGAGCATGTCAATAAGCATATCGTGTGTTAAAGAAAAAAAATAAAGTATATGGATTTGTTTAAACTTTGTTAGAGTGTTGGGTGCAGTTACGTCTATAAGTGTCGTTACTTCAACTTTTTATCATATAAAATTATTATAACACAAAAAACAAAAAACATTATCTCCAATAACATTCATATTATCATATAACTCATCATAAAAAAAGTCCACTCACTCACAAATATATGTGTGTGTTTGTGTGCGCTCGCGCTATAACGAGTATAGCGGTGCGTATGAGAAAAATTAACGTCGCTATACTCTATTGCACCGTGTGCAGTGGTCCTTGTCATATGCCATACCAGGATATCATAAAATAGAGTTGTATTTGATTTTAGTGATATTTATCTACGTATAGAAAGAAAGGGAGGAAGAAAATTAAAAGTCCACTTTGAGGTAGATAAAGATTCGATATTTCATGCTTGAATAAATTACAAGTGGAGGACTATAAAATCTACCAATAATTCACACCATAGTTGTTAAGATTCCTTGATGTTAAAATTTTACGATTCTACGAAGCAAAAAAGATCTAGATCTTACATAGGATCTTAACAAGCTTAAGATCTTATAGGATCCCGATCTTGACCATATGATCTTAAGATCTACTCCGATCCGATCTTACTTTTCTCAAACTGCAAACTAAAAAAGTACAAATTTATAGTTTATGGTTTTATATAATTTAAAAAATAATAGGTGATTTTTCTTAAATATTTCATATTTATAATTTATGACAACATTTTCATGAAATATTCATATAATTTCATGTTTATAATATATAATAATTTGTAGATTTGAATAATATTACAAAGATCATTAAAAAATAGCATTATGGTAGGATCTTAAGATCCCGATCCGATTTTACGATCACGATATTACAAAGACAAAAACGATCCTAGATAAGATCCCGATCTTGAAAACCTTGATTCGCACAACATGGACTCATCTCAAAAAGACAAAATGACCCCATTGAAGGTATGTGAAGTCACATAAGTCATTTCTTCATAAGATTGTCGTGTGATACAAACAAGGACAAAACGACTACTTCGAAAGGTGGTGGTTCAGTACTTTTTTAAAAGATTTTGCTTGTGCATGAATCACATCTTCAACTTTTGTAAGTGACCAAGTCATTTACTTTTTTAAAAGATTTTGAATATCTATCTATTTCTTTTTAAAAACAACAAAGAAGGTCAGTTTGGTGTTATTTACACCAAAATATCTCAAAGCGGCTCTAACACCTTTCAACTTTTATGGTCACAATATCAATGTGTATGTGTCCATTTTGTAATCACTTGATGCCTTTACAAATTTTAGTACAGAAAGAGTAGTCAGTCAGGTAATTTTATTTGTAACAAGTTTATGATATCTCAAAATTACTAGTAAAAGCTTTCAACTTTGTTATGTACCTTTTATATTAAAGGCAAACTCACATCTTTATATTGTTGTACACCCACGTCAATTAAACATTTGTCTTTAACCATTAATCACGATTAGAATCTCTTGTTTTGGATACCTTTCTTTTCATCTCTTGGTTATTTCAATTTCTTTTTTCTTTTTAATGGCGGAATTTTATTAAAACAAAGATCTAGATGCCAGAAAGCAACAAAAGTACATTTACACAATTAAAGAGATAGTTAAAATCAGGGTTTTCAAACATATATTTCAATCTCATTAAAATTTCTTATACCTATCGCTTACCTAATAAACTAATAAACTTTGAACATTTTTGAAGATATTACTATCGTTGAATTTTTTTAAGCAGAAAACCTTAGCATCTATGCTTCTCTAAATATATCAAACAGAGACAAAAATGACGGTTTTAAAGTATTGGAGATGAAATGGCGAGAAACCGTACTACTGAAAAAATTGATTATTTAATTATTCATTTATTCGGTTTATGTGTTAAGGTGTTATTTATGTGAATGATCACTTCAACGCCGATAACCAACCAATAAAAATCAACAATGTTGTTGACTTATTGCAGTATGTGGTTTGTGCCACTTAACTTCACTCATTTACTCCTATTATAGCATCAGTTTGGGTCCATATTATAAGCAATCAGGGATTTAATGGAGGCAAGGGAAGGTGTCGGTCCTGTCAAAGTTATATAGGATTGGATATTTGAAGGATAATATTTTTTATTTAGCTATTTGGCTCTTTTTATAAATTAGGCAATTATTTATTTTTTATTATTATTAGTATTATTATTATTATTTTGTTTTTTTATATTATTTTTTTTAGGTCTTTTCGTTTATGATGATTCTGTAATTTCATTTGTCATTATATATTCATGTCCTGGGCATATACATGCCAATATGCATACTATTTTACGTAAAAAAGGAAATAGTTTTTGAACTTTGATTTCGGCTCCCTAATTAAAAAGTTCAAATTCCGCCACTGATTATAAGCTAATAATCTTACATCATAGCCATAACGGCTCAAGTTCATTTGTTTCAAGATCAAAAGACCTTTTAGAATGGGAAGGGCAGGGTAGAGGGATGGTCAACTATCAGACAATTTTGGATCAATATATATATTTAAAGACAAGGACAACTTCAAGTTTATGATCAACTTCATTTCACTTGCCATTTGTATTTCTTGTTTTAGTGGTTATAAGAGTAGTTAAAACTTGATCGGTATCCATGGCTGATGGCTCAAGCCATGGCCACCAGCCGACCATGGCCGGCGGCGCACTGTACCGCCGGTCACGCCATGGTAGCTGGCGCCGTAGCCACCAGCCCACGCCATAGCTACTTTCCTTTTTTTTTTTTTTTTTTTTTTATCTGCTGCAATTTTGAACGTTGGAGGCATAGAGATTGGACATTTGAAGAAGCTTGGGACTGTTTAATGAAGAAAATAAGTGTTTGTGTTTTTTGAAGGTGAAAATAGTGTGTTATTTTACAGAGAGAGAGAGAAGGGGATGGAGTACATGACGAATGTAATATTTAATGGGCATTCATTTTTTAAGTAAGATGCCAGTTTAGATAAGATTTTGTATACGTGCTTACTATCGAGGATTATTGAGTTTTTATTGACTTTTTATTGAGATTGGACATTTTGTATACGTGTTTATTTATTATTGAGTTTTATTTCTTTTTCTTTTTTTTCTTTTTTTTTAATTATTTGGTTAGAAAAATAAGAGGTTGAATTGAAAGCGTGTTTGATCATATATTTAAAGGTACGGACATTAGGTTTTTTTTTTATGCATTTAGTTTTTTAATGTAATGTGTTTTTATTTTTTTAATGTAATGTGTGTGTTTTTTTTTAATGTAATGAAGTTTATTTTAGTTATATTGTGTATGTTTTATCATATGTAAAAAAAATAAAATAAAATAAAATAAATGGACGACGGCACCACGTTTTCTGGTGCCGTGGGTACCGCCCAGAATGTGGTGCCGTGAGATTTCTGATGCCATAGAGATTTTTGCTGACGTGGCAGGGAATTTTGAGCCATGGCTCCAGGGTACCTAGTTTTAGTGGCTATCAGATTAGTTAAAACTTGATTGGGTGATTAAAGCCGTATAAACAATATCAATGTATTATTTTAGTTCATGGAATCTTAACTTCTATCTAATTTTATTCTTGGTTATTTAAAAGTTTTATATCATAAAATTATAATAATGCATTTTCCGTTGTCGTAAATCAAAATGTATGTTTTATAGTAAAATAAATAAATCGGCTAATGAATATTGCCTTATGCTATAGAAATATGTGTTCTATACTTTGTTGAGCATTGAAACCTGTATGTATAATCAGGGCCGGACCCAGGACTTATGGCGACCATATGCAAAAAATAGAGTGTAATGTATTACAAGAAAGAAAGATATAGATAAAATACAAAGTTCTCAGGTTCATTTAAAAAAAAAAAAATATCATAAAATGTATTACAAGAAAGAAAAATGCAGATAAAATATAAGGTTCTCAGGTTCATTTAAAAAAAATATCATAACTTTGACAAAATTTATGCTAGATGGAGAAAATCTATGGGGTTCCCGAGAACCTCTGAGTAAGTGGATATAAATGTATCATTCAGCCACAAAATATAAAGATTCCATGAGATATAAGGGAAACCTAAGCTTAGTCAGACTAACCTAATCTAATGAGTTACTTTACCACCACTTGATAGTGGTTTAAAATAATTAAAAGTAATTATCCATTAATTATATTAGAGGATATATTAGGTTAGTCAGCTAAGCTCGTTTGTGGGCTTAAGGTCCCCTCTGCAAACCGCTAGACTAACGGCCCATTGCCACGGTTCAGCTCGGGTCAACGAACAACCTTTTGATAATCCTCATGATTTTTTTTCTTAACATTTACAATATTTCAGTAACGATACAATTGTCATGCCACTTTACCTGTTTCATCTAAAGATATATACTGTATTTTTTTTTTTTACTCGTTAACTCTAAAAATAAAACTTAACTCGTAGATTATGAACCGGTCGAGAACTAGAGATTTTCACATCTACATGGAGAAGAAAACGATAAATTGTGTATATGCTGTTACGTGCACCATTGTCATTAATAACATGCAATTTTTACGATTGATATACTGATTGTTGAGTCGACAAGTCTTTCCTTTGTGCTATCCTTAATTTAACTTATTATATTTGTAATCTCTATTATTGATAAGTACACACTTATCACACGTCTTAGTAATTATAAACAGTTCTCACAAGCAAATCATTTTACTAGGAGATTAATCCCTAACATGGCTTCCAATCATTTCCACATGTAATCCACATTCCTCCCATCATATACTAGTCACAAAAGGACAAACACAAGTGACCATGTGAGACAAGTAGTTGCAAAAGAGTAGGTAAACAAGAACAATGCATCGAGATCTCTCTCTCTCAGTCCTAAAAGCAGTCCTGGTGTGCCAAGATCTTTTAGTTACTAACAGTGTTAAGTATGTAACTGCAAACCCGATACCTTGAGGTCTCGGAAACAAGTCTTTGTACGTGTCCATTGCCAAAACTTTACTTGAATAATCGATTTTAATAAAAGGTGGCAATTACGACTTTTCTAACGCGTGAGCCATGCCTGGTTATTCTCTTACCGTAGGAGTTGAAAATATGTGATCTCAAAAAGTCTCACCCAAAATATATTTTTCGTACATAGAGCCTTGTAAAACGATTTACTGCAAAAGACAGGTTTTTCATTGAAAAGTTTATTCATAATCATACTTCCCAGACTAATTATATAGAGATAATTTGGACAAAAGTGCTTCCGGTAAACCCGGTGTGACTCACACACGAAAATACTTGTTTTGACTCATTACCCAGCCAGTCCAGTTTGCTACTTCTACATATACAAACTGGTAGCCATGTGAGGGAATAAATCTTCTGCTGATCTTTAACTACATACTCAACAACTATATTTGATTCTTACCCATGTGCTTGTACTCCCCTCATTCCCTATATATCACAACATGCTTCAACTCTACTTCTACTTACAAGCAAACAAGTTTTCATTAGTACCATTGTAACCCACAAATGGGTTTCCAAATATCTGCAGGATATGAGAGGTTAACAGCTAGTAAAGCTGTTGAGAAGAAGCAGCCAACCAAGCCTAGAAAGTGTCGGTTGTTGGGGAAAATGAGAGGAAGATTTAGGGGTTTCAGAGTAACAAGTACTCGGAGATTAAATTGGAAAGCTTTTCCAATGGTGATAATGCCAAAAAGAGTATCAGGGACATACGGGAATATAGTAAAAAGAATGGTGATGAGCGGTGCTTGTCCTGCCATTGTTTTATCTTGCCAATGGGGATTTCCAGTGCTATCTTTATGTAAAAATCAAAGATAACAATGTAATTCACACTAGTGAAGAGCTATGCATTTATAACTTTTTCTTGCTATTTTATCATATGAAAACAATGATCTAGAACAGAAATTCATGAACAGACCTAGTGGAATGTCCACAACATACTTTGAATCTCTTGGCATTTCATTTGCATTCCACAATAATGGTTTTGTTACCGACAATTCAAGAAAACATACCAAAGGATTTTACTAAATGATTCTCCCCTTCATAACTGCATTTCTTGTTGCAAAGTTTACTCCTTGTATAAATTTTCTAGCTCTTGGCCATGTCTTGGAAAGAACATAAATTTTGATATTACCCATGTTCTAGAAAAACTGTTAATATCAGTTAGTACTGAATGCAAAGCAATGGAAAGGTACCATTAGTTCTACCATAATATACATACTTGTTACTGTGGAAATCCACATACAGAGCACATCTTAAACCACTAATGAACAAACACCCCCTACCACTATCAAAACTCTAAACCACCCTCTATCCCTGCACCAAACAAAACCAAGTTGACCAACATGTCCAGGTCAACAGTAAAAAAAACAGCCCAAAAATGTGAAGTGGCAACACCGAAATAACATGAGCTGGTCCATGGGAGAGTGGGAGCAAAAGTAGTAATTACCAAAATGTGGAGGAAGGCATACCACCAGTTTATAGGGATCCTAAAGAAATTGCTGGATCCATTTACAATTGCCGGAATTACTCTGCAACTCGTTCTTTAGTCTTTTCACTTCTTGCAAAGCCTGCTTTAAGTCCATTTTGTCAAGTGGCAATTCAGAGAAGTCCTTCAGAAACTGACGAGCCCGAGGAGCGCCTACTGCCATATCATCTGGTTCTGATTGTCTCTTACGCTTACAATCAACCTGTAGGAACATGATTATTAAATATAGACAATTAGCTTAATCTGAATATTAACTGTTCATTTTAGGTCATTAAAAAGTTATATTATCTTGTACTCCTGTGAACAAAATGAAAGATGTGAAGACGCACTTAATGTAAAAACAAATAGCTATTGGTATTGATCCCAGGAAAAGAGAGAAGATTAAGGTGGCAGCACAAAACGGGTCATTTTTTAATATTATTAAAAAAATGAATGTGCTGATTATGACTACATAAACTATTTATGACAGTAAGAGTGAATTATATAATAAACAATTTACAAGATTGTATGCATTCAGAATAGACTATAGACAACTCTCAGCCCTTTCAACACATTTTCCCCGTTCATCGTTTGGCTATATAGATTTAGTTCACCCATTTACGATAATACAACCCAAATTGACCCACTCATAATCATAAGTGGGTCACAACTGATGTTTTGCAAATAGTAACCCGGTAGCAAAAAAACGAAACCAATAATAGACTGCAATTATTCGATAGAATTTTAAGTGCTTGAATAACTAAAAGAAGATAAAAATATAACCTTTTGTTCACCCTCATCCGCAACAACAGAAAGAGGTGAAAAATCCTCCAACTCCGCTGCTTTTTCTCTAGCAAGAGAAACGACACTTTCGGGAAAGTTTGCAAACTCTGCAACATGGATGCCAAAACTTTGATCACACGCCCCTGGTTCAACCTGAATAATCAACATGACAAAAAAATAATGGCAAAGTCAGCTATAAACAATGATTTGTGACAGATACCAGTAAAGAATTAAAATTGTAACAATGGTCTGCTTATGATATTGTATTTTCTTAAATAATATATTATTGATAAATCAACCAACCTTGTAAAGCATTGTTAGCTTTCGGCTCACTGAGTCGATGTGTGCACTGACATGATAATTTGCTATACCAGAAGGTTGACCAGCATTCTCGTGCGCTAATGCAGTCAACTCATGAAAGTGAGTAGCAAACAAAGTAGGTGCCTTAATCACTTCAACCAAATGTTCACAAATGGCCCACGCTAAACCTGCTCCCCAATTAGACATAATTATAATAAGAAAATAATAAGGCCAGAACATCAATATGCGATAAATAGATCAAGAATCTCATGAGGATTAAAATGGGTGATCAGGTTAAGCTCTATATGCAGAACTACAGATGGAAGGATAAAAGTCCATCAAACTGTAGATGCTTGGAGTGCAAAACTTACCAAATCCATCATAAGTCGATGTCCCTCGGCCCAACTCATCAATAATAATCAGTGACTTATCGGTGGCACCTTTCAAAATTGATGCAGTTTCAAGCATTTCTTGCATAAAGGTAGAAACTCCACGTAACTATGCACCACAAATGAAAGTAAAGATTAGTTTTCTACTAGAATGTGAATCGGTATTAAAACAAATGCTAATAATCATGAGATAACGATTACAAACAAATGTACATAAAATTGAAGTTTGGAGACAATGATTTTTAACAAAGGCACGTGATCTATCTTCTTAGGCAATGAATGGTGGGTGTTCAAAAATTAGTACTAACATCTAAAATATAAAAGGGTATCTCTTCTAATGGTAATGATTACTTGTGCTTTTATGTTAAGTCCGCATTGTTCACCAAGCAGCAATAACAGATGTACTGCTTTTCATGTATCAAGTACAGTCAAGATATTTCATTAAACAAATGCATAACAAGGTTTATTATCAGTGTAAAAATATATATATATAGCAAGCTTTATATAGAAATTGAAAGTTGAAATTAAATGTGCATAATACATATTAAGCAAGTCCTTATCATTTAACAGGACAAGATATTCTTCTCGCTTTCTGCTCTTATTATGACGTTAAATGGTTTACCTGACAGTCGCCGGCCCCAACACGCGCAAAAATGCAATCGCGAATAGAAATGCTAGCTTTGTCACAAGAAACAAAAGAACCCACTTGTGCCATAAGAATGTTCACACCAACCTTTACACAAAAAAGACGGTTTAGCAAATTGAAAAGAACTAAATGCAATTTTTTAATTAACTTAAACGTGCAGAAAACTATTTCAGAACTGATAGATTTCTACCTGACGTATATAAGTGGATTTTCCACCCATGTTTGGCCCTGTGATAATTTGAAACCAACTCTTTCCCCTAACCTGATAGTTTGTGAGAAAAGATCAAATCAATTTAGTGCCACTCTTTTTTATACAGCCAAAAAGGCCTTATAGTGAAAGATATATCTTACAAGTTTGCAGTCATTTGGTATAAAATTCACCCAATCTTGAGCTTCCACACATGGGTGTCTACTACCTTCTAATACAATATCTCCTGACTCCTGTTTGAGGTGGCAATTATAACACATTTATATTATAACAGGTCAATTAGAGGCTCTATAACTCTATTTGTTAAATACGCGCATAGTAAAAAATGTAGCTAAAAATATAACAGAACAAAAGTCCCCTAGTGTGTTTTCAAATGCTTACAAAATCCTACATAATTTTATTTCGAATAAATTATTGTAATATTTAATATGTTTTATTAGTCACATTTAATACATTAACTACCATATCTTATAACTGGACAGGAAATAGTCCGTGGGTGAGTCCAACCCGACCAACCCGTTTTGAGTATTGACAACATCAAGCTGCACATTTCGATCCAAACCCTTTTTAACCCGTTACCCAACCCGCCCGCTGTCACCTCTGCATATCTTCAAAAGGAAAAAATATATATAAACAACATAAATACAATTCGAAACTATTACCGATGAGGTGATTTCTGGTCTTGTATAAGGAGTGGGGCTGCTAGCTGCCAGGTCAGCAAAACTTAGCAAGACATCAAGCTCTGAGAGCAACATAGCCAAACCCTCAAAAACCTGTATAGTTGACTAGTCAATGACCATTCATATAAACATTATAGAAGCCAAATGATAAATTAAGTGTAGAAACCTCAGAGAAAGTAGCCGTTGTCTTAACTACTCTGGCTACCAGCTCCTTCTGACAGCTCTTATATTCATCTAGTATCTTCTGATATTGGTCTCCTAATTTCTTTAGTTTGGTATTTGTAAATTTTACACCATCTTTTCGAGTTTCAAGAACAATGAAATGGGTGTTCAGCTTCTTCCTTATTTTAGGTTCTTCTTTCTTTGTAATTCTAAAAACATGTCCATACTGTGTACCCTTATCTAGCTTTAAAGCCTTGTCAAAAGCCAGATCAAGATCCTCTGCAGTTTGTTTATGCAAATTGTGTATTTGTTGTTCTAGCGACTCTTGATCATCTTTCAAGGACGATAAATGAGAGTCATAACCAGGAGAGATCATGTATTCTCCATTCTCAAGTTGATCAAGGTCAACAGAAACTTCCACAAGACCAATAAATTTATTCAAGTGTTCATCATCAGTCCAATAATTTAAGGGATCCGTGTATCTTTCCTTAATTATTGATGCAAATTGACCATCGTACCGTTCCATTGCACTTTTAATGTATGGAAGTCTAATGCTTGACTGCAAAAAAAGAGAGCAATTGCATGAATATTCATGATTTACCCAACAAAAGAACTACTGACAGAAAATCACACAAAAATTATCATATTATGTTACACTCGGTACTGTGCAGTCTGTATAACATGTACTGGAAATGCTCTCATTGAGAAAAAAGCTAGTTATTGTATGTATATGTAGAAAACTATCCCTTGTTATTTTAAACATGAGAATCCTTAACAATTCTGCAAACTCAACATGCCTCAGCTTTATTTTTTTTTTTGTGCATTTTATTGTTGGTCACACTCAAAAGTAGAGATGACAAAATGGGTGGGTAAGGCAGGTTAATGAAACTAGTCAAAGCAGTTTCGGGTCAATAATAATCTGATTTATTGAATTAAATGATTTAAAATATATATACGAATTAAAAAGAAACTTTGAGCGATGTCGGCCCATTTGACGCATACCCTATTTAGCTATTTGTTTTGACTTACTTTAACCCTTTAAAGAAAAAACACAGCCCAAACAAACCAGTTATAAGTAAGTGCTCATGATTGCCAACTCTATTTCCCCAGGCATGACATAAATATATTCTATATGTGACCCAAGAATATCCAAAACTCAATTTATGAACCACGAAAAAATCATAATGAAACAAAAATGCAAACAAAGTTAAAAATGTACCTGATAAAGCTTGACAATATGCAACAAACTAGCTCTTTGCTTCTCAACTTGGCGCATCATTCGCTCGATATCACATATCCTCTTCAAGTGTTGCCTCATGTCCTGACGAAAACCAGTATCCTCCACAAAAGCTTGCACTAAATCTAGCCTAGCATTTATCTCTGTAACATCCATCAAAGGTTGTTTTAACCACATGTGCAGTAACCTCCTACCCATGCCAGCTGTACACGTTCTATTCATGAGACCAAAAAGACTAAAGTTTTTATTGGCGTCTGTTTTACTCTCCATGACATTCAGTGCCCTCATAGCAGCAGAATCTAATCTCATGTAATTATTAAGATTATACTGACAGATACTAAAATTTCCATAATTGTTCTCATCAGCAAGTAACTCGGCATAAGACAATAACACACCTAAAGCCATAGGTGCAAATTCAAAAGCCGCAACTAAGTCACGAACTGGTTCACTTGAGCCCTTGACAAGCCTACCAAGATCCTGAGCTACATCTCTTCCTTTAAACTCGGCTTTCTTTCTTTCAGTTACCATCACACCACATTTAGACATTACATCATGCAATGGTTTACACTCAGTTAACTTGGTAATTTCAATAGGCAGAATGCATTCTTTGCAACCAAGAGCAACTAAAGCTGATTCAACATTTGTAAAGTGGCTATCATCAAGAAACTCAGCAATTCCAAGCACCCGTTTAGCAAGATCAACATAACCCAAACCAACAGTGCACCCCGGTTCACGGAAGTTCGGAATTAGAGCTACAATCACAGGTGAGTCTTGCATGTCATTGTTTGCAAACAGAATGTCTTCAAAGCTGCCAAGATTACCAGGTGTTCCTCTTTTTGTTATTCTCCAGTTTGACCCACTGCCTTCGAATAGCTCGAGACTATGATCAGTTCTTTCTAGAAGAAGGTCACGAACAATTGTCTCAAACATAGTTTTGCTTACACTAACACTAGATAAAGCATCAGAACCGTTGCTGATTTGTCTTAAAACCGTTGTTGTATGGTAATATGTTTTTGCAATGAAAGTAGCGTTTTCACCATGAGCAGTGAAATAGTCCTGAAAATAAATCCCCATTAAAAAGATGAGAATTGTTAAAAGATAGAAAAAAATTAGTAGATAACAGAAAGCACTTTAATTTGTGAAGTAGCATTTATAGACATGTTGTTACCAGCTATCACCAATATAGGATCTTTTATAAGTTCTTATTACTGCAATATTTCATAAAACGTTTTCCCTTTTTAAACTTTACTTGAACATCGTAAGCATGAACATGATACATCAACCAAGTAAAAGTAAGCACACCTATGAATTGGAATATGATTTCAAGAGAGACATAACTCATCAGTTAACATAAAAATAATGTTACGCTAACTTTGGCCATCACTTTCATCTTTATCCACCATCAATTAATACAGTACAAGGTAAATAACTGCCAAATTTAAGCTGGTATAAAATAGATTTTATGAGTTCTAAGAAAATAACCATAGTTGTTTATATTGTTTTTTAGACGATTGCATTTGTTAATTATATAAAGTGTATATCAAACGAGCCCACAAACAAGTCATGACTCTTGAAAGATCATATACTCGCGAAGCATTTTCATCAATCCAACAAAACAAATGACGGTGTTTAACAAAATGGTGAAAGTTGAAAACCAAGATTAACAACAAAAATGAGAATTAAGAAGAGTAAGATTGTGTTTGCAACAACCTAGACTTACTCATATATTAAAAAAAAAAAAAAAAATAATAATAATAATAAAAAATCATGAGCCCTGAAAATGCTTCTTGGTTTAGGACCGAAGCACGTCACAAGTTCTAACGCCACATCCCACATAATTATAAGAAGGTTGACTAGAAAACTATAATATGGTAGAGTAAGGCAAAACCATAGGCAGGTACTGCAACATTGATATTTGCAAAAATAAGCAACATGGTATGAAGAAATAGAAATGAAATGCAAAATAAAACTCATCGAAAGATTTAGATTTATGAGCAGTCACTTGGCAAACGAATAACAAGGGGCAATTGTAAATTTCCCTCCAACAAATCCTCATATACATCCCGCATATTGCTTTAATTCAAGTTATCTTCAATACTTGCGCAAACTTGTAGGTTATAATTATTTAATCACGCAGATTCCAATAGAACACAGAGATTGCCCTACTGTGATGAGTGTTCTTCGGTTAGCATAACGTACTAAATCTCATCATGCTTTATTATTCATTTTCAATAACTACATATCCCGTTATCATTCTTCTTTTTAACTTTCATTTCGTGTACATGCCCTCTAAAGACATTCGGGGTCTAATTCAAGTGGTAAATTCATTAGTCACTACATTCACACATATTAACTTTCAAGCAAGTGATTCACTTTTGCCCCAATAGAGGTACCTTACTCTAAACCCGTGTCAAAAAGGTAATTGGACCTCAAAAAGAGGTAACATACTTATGCCCAAAATACCTTTTTGAATGTATTTAAAGTTTTAGCTACCTGATCGGACAAAAACAACACACGTGCGCCAAAGTAAATATTTGTGTATTATGAGTAAGCAATCATAGTAGAAACTACCTTTAAACCATTTGTGCATAGCAAAACTGGCCAAATTTACAGCAAGATATTTTTGAAAAAAAAAAAAAAAAAAAAGACTAACCCTTCGATCGAAAAACCGAACAGCCTTCAGGTCCTGCACATCAAATTAAGCAGATAAAGAAAACGCAAATAAACAGTCGATAAATAGTGTTTAGTTTTTTACTACCAAAATAATAAGCAGATAAGCACAAAAATAAGCAATCCCAAACACCCCCTTAGCAGTACTAAAACTTCCCTTTAATAAAAAATAATCTTCCCTTTAAAAAAAAATAAAAATAAAAAAAACCTTACGTTGGGTAATTTCTTGAAGAAGGTTAGAAACCCCTGAGCTTGTTTAGCATCTACAACAATCAAATAATAATTAATTTTGAAGTTAAACTGAAAGTAAAAAAATATGAAATGAATAGAATACCTAATTTGAGTTCAGGAAGCTTGTTGTGGTCTTGTAATTCGCCTTCCATCCTTTGATTCAATTGTAAAATTAACAGAAATTAAAATTATATAGAGAGTGTGAATTTTGAGGGTTAGGGTTTTGGGGGTTTTAGGCGGGAAATCTACGCGGGTATAGATAGCAGTAATCACATTGGGGCGGGGCTGCTTTTTTATACACGAATGTTGTTTGTTAAAATTTTATTTTATTTTATTTTTTATACACGAATGTTGTTTGTATCTGAAGCAGCCCCATAAGGCTTACAGCTAAAATGAATTGACCTTACTTTTCTCAAATTGTGTAATTTTATTTTTATTTTATTTTTATTTTTTCTTTTATTAAGAGACCATAATTTTAAACCGGATGGAGTAATAAAAAAGCTATTGGGTTTTGTATAATAGCTAACGGTTGTAATATTCAGGTCAAATGACATAAAAAGGCATCAAATTTATGGTCTATTTCCAATCAAGGTACTCTTCTTTTTTTCTTACATAAAAAGGTTGCCAACAAAAAATTTTAGCGGATTTGGGTTTTTTACTAACTTCCCGTTAACAACTAACCAAAAATTTCGTTAAGTATACATTATATCTTTGTAAAACTTTTATAAAATTTGAAGGGCCAAATTTGATTTTTTTTTAATTTTTTTTTATAAACGTTATCTTCACCAAATTAAGGAAAAATAGTTTGTCCCCAAAAATTAAATTATGGCAAACTGTGTCTCCCCAAAAATCAAATTAGGGCAAACTCGTTTGTTCCTAAATGTCATGTAACACCCTCAAAATCGGGTTCAGCGAAAGCATACATGTCACTGGGATGCTACTAAATTGGTATCACAATACAAGGCACAAAGAACGGTTTTACCTCAACTGTTTAGAATAAAATTCATTAACAAAAAGCGTTAAATTTACATTATTCAAAAGTAGTGCGGAAATAGGACCATAAAATAAGTAAAGCGGTCCCAAATATTTATCAGAGTCGTCTATGACCGTGCCCCTTTGCCAAAAAAATAAGCTATAGCCTCAGCCTGAAAATACATGCTAAAAGTGTCAACACGAGGTTGGTGAGTTTATAGGTTTTAGTTTAAAACAATATGGTTGAACCACAGGGTTTTCGAGTTCAAATCATCATTCACAAACAAGTCAAATTCAACGTAGTCTCACACTGCCTAAATCACCGTTCCAAAACAAAATCCGCAAATAATATCATAATCAAAACATCTCGAACCATAATCAATCATACAGATACTACACTCATATAGTGTCACGCAAATTTAACTGTTACGCTGGCTAAGTCATGAACCAAACACATGAGTCACACTCAATGAGTGTCTCATATCAAAACAATAATCTGTTATAGGTGCACCATATAGTAATACCCTACACTTGCAGCGTGATATTATATCCCTACACAATTGCAGTTGTGATATAATAACCTTACACATTGCAGCACGTATAACACAAATCTTAGCCAGCTCGCGTAACAGTTTCATACCACAAACACAATTTCAAGTCTAATCAATAAACATGTTTTGCGTATATCTTGCCCCAAAACATATCAGGTTCATGAGGGAATATTCACATATGCAACAGATAACCACATAACGCATTCAAAATAACCAAATCAAATATTTCAGTCAAACAGTCAAACCTTGTGTAAACAATTCACGTATCCAAAATAAACAATCATCAAGTTTAGTTAAAACGAGCATGTATTCTCCCCCAAAATAGTTTAAAAACCAGTAAAAGTAGGGGTCATGAACTCACTTTAGCCACAACAATGCAAAGATCACAACTGGCATCTAGAGCATATCACAACAGTATCCAGAAGACAGGCACAACGGTACACGGAGGTACAAGTACAACGGCAACTATGACACACGGCACAACGAACTCGGCACAACCTAATAATATAAAGACTCGTCTCAAAATATATTCCACACGGTAACTAAGAGCGTAAAAGTCTCCAAAAGTTATCTATTCCCCTTTCCAAAATCAATCATTTCCATTCCCAAAATAATCCAATTCCATTTCCAAAAATAATCTATTCTTAGCCTTTAGTATAAGTTGGGTATCATCATTCGTGTGACGGAAGAAAGACATGACTTAAGAGTACGCACGCCAAAAAAAAAATAAACAATCGAAATTGATGAGAAAAACGATACAAAACTCAAGACGAAACGATGGGGTCAAACTAAATATGGTATCCTTCGATAAACTTGTCCTCGAGACGCTTAATAACTCTCGCGCATTGTCATTTTTATTTATATCACATTTCTTTTTTAATTTACCCTTTTACCATAATAAATATTAAATAACAAATTTTACTTTGCTAATTAATATTTAACTTCATAGGTCATTATCATTATTTTTCTTTTATTACCATTTATAAATTTAACAATATACGTCCGAGTCATTATTCGTTTCGAGTCACCATCCGAGTTTTTAACATTCTCAGGTCAACAACTCAATATCTAGTCCAAAAGTCCAAATACAAGTCTAAATCCATTTTTCGGCTTGTCGAGGCCACACCGAGACTACCAAGTCTCGATGGCACTCGACGTCGCTCAAACAACCACAAGTATCGATTCCATGCTCACAATATCAATCAATAATCATTCGGCCACTAATCCTACGGCTCGACAACATCACATTATTTCAAAGCCGAATCCATGTCCAACCTCGACAAAACAACAACAATAAACATTTACTTACCATGCCGAGACCATTTGGTCTCGGCTCGAACCCTTGTCGACAGAAACAACCAAACGGACTAAAAAAAAGTCACGGCTCCAACCCAAATCCAACATCATGACAAGACAACAAATACCAAGAACATATCTTGGTCTCGGTTCCATGTCGTACGCCAAGAGGACGAGTCACACGAAACAAGAATAGATCAACAAGCTCTTGCCGAGACCATTTGGCCTCGGTTCAAGTAATATCGAGCTCAACCCAACCAAACGGACCAAAATGAAATTACAAGCCTCGCCGAGACCACTTGGTCTCGGTTTGAATCTAACCCGTTCGAACCAAATGCGACCAGAATAACTCCAAAATCAAAACCAACTTAAACCCTAAGGCCAAAAACTTTAATAACCCAAAAAATAAGCGCCAGTAAACACAACATAAGCTCGGTCGCGAGCTTATGCTTACGGCACCACACTCTTGACACAAACACGACTCAAACTCGACCCAGAAATGATGATACCACAACCTTCTTACTCGTTTTTATTAATAAAAACTAATTTTCTTTTTGTTTTAACCTCCACCGATTCATAAGGGGCTGTGAATCAGTGGTTCTTTTACCTTTTTCGCTTAGATCCGGGCCTAACACTTACCAAAACACGAACACGAGACGAGAATGAGGCGACGGTGGCGCGTGTGGGTGGGTGTGACGGCGTGTGAGGGTGATATTCGTGTTCAGGAGGGGGATATAAGGGTGGGTTTGTTAAAGTTTCACCGTTGGAGGGGCGGTGTAGCGGTGGTGGTGGTGCTTTGACGGCGACAGAAGAGGAGGGTGGCGGCTGGATAAGCTAGGGAGAGAGGAGAGTGATAAAATGCGTTATCAACCCTAAGATCCCCTTTTATACCCACGCAGGGACCAAGAGTGTAAATATCCAAGGACAGGGGTGGCGGGGTAATATTAACTGCAGGGACCATATCTGAAATTTGTGCAATCTTTCTCAAAATGAGGTTTGGGGCTCGTTTAGACAAGTAAACAGTTGATTTAAGACACGAGAATTACGCCATCATGCTCAGAATAATATTTCCAATAAAAACGACTATTCATACGCCTCGTTTCTCACAAATAATAAAATAATCAAATCAGATTGTTGGTTGTACCAGTACGTGTTATGTGCAAATTCCATGTTTCGCGAGATAACTTCCCGTTTTAGAGTCAAATAAACTTGGAAAGGTTCGTAAATGAAAAACAGGGATAATCTCGTATAAAAATATATCTGGAAAATTACGGGGTATTACAGTCTCACCTCCTTAAACGGAATCGCGACCTCGCAATTCAATTCAAATTACTCGTTACGGTTGAAAAGAGATGAGAATACTTACGCTTGATCTCATCCATACGTTCCCACGTGAACTCAAGACCTCTCTTAGAGTTCACCGATCTTTAACAATAGGAGTACGACTTTACTAAAGTCGTCTGACTTCACGGTCCATGATTTCGATAGGTTTCTCAGCAAGGTTCAAACATTCATCAATTTTGATCTCTCCCGGAGGAATAGCAACTGTCTCATCGGCAAGTCATTTCTTCACATTGCACAAAAAAAGGTTGCGAACACTGTTGAGTCCTGACGGTAGCTCAAGTCTGTGAGCTACCGGTCCAACTCTAAAAAGGATCAATATAGCGAGGATTAAGCTTTCCATGTTTACTAAACGTATCACACCTTCTCATGGTGAATCTTTAAGCATTATCTAGGCTTTAACTGGGAATTCAATAGGTTTACGTCATTTGTCAGCATAACTCTTCTGACGATTCGTGAGCAGCTTGCAACTTGGTTTTAATCTGAATGATCTTCTCGGTAGTCTCATGAACAAGTTCGGGGTCAGTAAGTTGGGTATCCCCAACTTCTACCCATCAAGTCGGCGATCGGCACTTGCAACCATACGGTGCCTCGTACGGTGCCGTTGAAATACTAGAGTCGTAGGTATTTTTATAAGAGGATGTGGCCAACGGGGGGTGTCTATCCCATCCTTTGCTACACTCGATTACTCAGGTAGAGGTGCAGGATTCGCTCCTGAGGTCTAGCTTATGACATAGTAGCAAAAACAGCAAATCGACTTACAAAATGATTTGTGAAATGATTTGTAAAACGGCTTATAGGATAATAGGAAAACAATTCATCGTTTATAAAATTGTAGCAAAGTCAAAATTTTGATTTTTAGTTTGATTCATAACATCGTAACAAAGCAACAAAACGTTTTATGAAATCGTTTTGCTAAATGATTTGTATAACAGTTTACGGGGTAACAGGAAAGCAGTTCGCCATTTATAAAATGGTAGTAAGATCAAAATTTTGATTTTCATGTAATAGCAGTAAAACATTTGGTAGGATGACCGCAAAATGGTTGGTAGAAAAATCAAAGACAGTTTGTAAATTAATGGCAAAACAGTTTATTATCCTATATGAGATTAGCAAAGATAACTGTATTCCCGAGGGACGAGAGGAGAATTTGGTGATTGTCCCAAGGAACGCGGTTCAGGTTACTCCTTAAGGTCTTAAGATTTCTGTTGGGCGTGGAATCTCTGCCAAATGGAGAGTTTAGCGAGTTCAGAGTACAACTCAGAGGGAGGATGATGATTTCTACTAGCAATCAGTCGGTTAACTCAGTAATGTACATAATACTTAAAGCGGAAGGTACAACATTGATTGAACAATTTCGATTGAACAACATCGATTGAGCACAAGGCTTAGGGTAGAGGCGACTGTAACAAGACCACAACAAAACAAGGCCGAATAACAAATCCAAATCCCGGATGACATCCAAAATCGCAAATTCAAACAATCCAAATTCAATCATAATCAAAACCAAATCCAAACATAGCTAATATCAAATCCAAATGTAGCCAAAATCAATTCCAAACACTCCGATAAGCTCAGAAGGGCTTATTACGCTCTTAAGGGGTTACAAATAAGTAACTCGGATTCAAATGGTGCCAATCGGGTCTAACCCGACCCGATGCAAACTACGGCCAGACGGCGACAAACAGGAATTCCATATAACGGAGACGTATAGCGGTGCCAGGGGTATCTCGGTTCATGCGGTGTTGTGATGCCAGTGTGTCGTGTGTGTGGAAGTAATATTCAATGTCCGTGTACACACGCAAAACTTTACCATTTCCAAATCAAAAATCAACCCGGACATAATTCCATTATAACTACTCCCAGTATCGCAAGATTCACCTCTGAGTCGGACATAGGTGATCAGGCTATGTCCCACTGTCCCTGGTTGAATATAGGTGATCAGTCTATATTCACCCGAGGTTCAATGAATTTTGAAATACTCAGCCTAGTTATATTAATAATATGTCCCTTACATCCAAAATCATTCCCAAAACTACAACAAGTGTACAAACTCGTCATTCAATAATGAGATTACGCAAGGAAATAGCGTAACTTCGCGACAGGTATGGTGCGTGCGTAAGCATATGGAAATGCTTATAGTGAACAACTAAAACAGGCAGATATACAATATACAATAGTCAGGCACACATCTCAACAAATATATAATCAAGCATCTCATCAAACAACTCGTCAAATATATCATGAACATCTCATCTAATATATCATTACTCGTCTCATCAATTATATCCTCAAATAAAATCATACACGAGGCATCAGCTTGGCAGGCAGGCACGTGGCGGTCACAGGGTTAAGTTTTCATAAAAGTGGTTATAGTCCGGGTTTTAGAAAATATACCTAGTACTCTATAACCTAGGCTCTGATACCAATATGTAACACCCCCAAAATTGGGTCCAGCGGAAGCATACATGTCACTGGGATGCTACTAAATTGGTATCACAACACAAGGCACAAAGAACAGTTTTACCTCAACCGTTTAGAATAAAATTCATTAACAAAAAGCGTTAAATTTACATTATTCAAAAGTAGTGCGGAAATAGGCCCATAAAATAAGTAAAGCGGTCCCAAATATTTATCAGAGTCGTTTATGACCGTGCCCCTTTGCCAAAAAAATAAGCTATAGCCTCAGCCTGAAAATACATGCTAAAAGTGTCAACACGAGGTTGGTGAGTTTATAGGTTTTAGTTTAAAACAATATGGTTGAACCACAGGGTTTTCGAGTTCAAATCATCATTCACAAACAAGTCAAATTCAACGTAGTCTCACACTGCCTAAATCACCGTTCCAAAACAAAATCCGCAAATAATATCATAATCAAAACATCTCGAACCATAATCAATCATACAGATACTACACTCATATAGTGTCACGCAAATTTAACTGTTACGCTGGCTAAGTCATGAACCAAACACATTAGTCGTACTCAAGGAGTGTCTCATATCAAAACAATAATCCGCTATAGGTGCACCATATAGTAAAACCCTACACTTGCAGCGTGATATTATATCCCTACACAATTGCAGCTGTGATATAATAACCCTACACATTGCAGCACGTATAACGCAAATCTTAGCCAGCTTGCGTAACAGTTTCATAACCACAAACACAATTTCAAGTCTAATCAATAAACAGGTTTTGCATATATCTTGCCCCAAAACATATCAGGTTCATGAGGGAATATTCACATATGCAACAGATAACCACATAATGCATTCAAAATAACCAAATCAAATATTTCAGTCAAACAGTCAAACCTTGTGTAAACAATTCACGTATCCAAAATAAACAATCATCAAGTTTAGTTAAAACGAGCATGTATTCTCCCCCAAAACAGTTTAAAAACCAGTAAAAGTAGGGGCCATGAACTCACCTTAGCCACAGCAATGCAAAGATCACAATTGACACAACTGGCATCTAGAGCATATCACAACGGTATCCAGAAGACATGCACAACGGTACACGGAGGTACAAGTACAACGGAAACTATGACACACGGCACAATGGACTCGGCACAACCTAATAAAATAAAGACTCGTCTCAAAATATATTCCACACGGTAACTAAGAGCGTAAAAGTCTCCAAAAGTTATCTATTCCCCTTTTCAAAATCAATCATTTCCATTCCCAAAATAATCCAATTCCATTTCCAAAAATAATATATTCTTAGCCTTTAGTATAAGTTGGGTATCATCATTCGTGTGACGGAAGAAAGACACGACTCAAGAGTACGCACGCCAAAAGAAAAATAAACAATCGAAATCGACGAGAAAAACGATACAGAACTCAAGACAAAATGACGAGGTCAAACTAAATATGGTATCCTTCGATAAACTTGTCCTCGAAACGCTTAATAACTCTCGCGCATTGTCATTTTTATTTATATCACATTTCCTTTTTAGTTTACCCTTTTACCATACCAAAATATTAAATAACAAATTTTACTTTGCTAATTAATATTTAACTTCATAGGTCATTATCATTATTTTTTGAGAGGATTCGATACACTTAATAGGATGTTAGTCCTTTATAACGAGTGTATGTGATACTTTGAGTGAATATGATTAAGTATGCTGAATCTACTTAATCACACTTAGAAGGTTATTTGTTATTGGAAATGGAACAGTGGTGGTTGTTGAATTTGATAATGAACAATGAATGTTAACACCAAACGATTCAATATTATTGAGAATAATACGAGTGATCTTCACTATCACTAGAGTTACAAAACCTTGAATCTCTATTACAAAGAAAACTATTTTCTGTTATGAACAACTCAATGTATGTTTTCTTAGTATTCGACTAGTTACAAATTTAGCACTTGGTTAGTCTATTTTCAACACACTTGTAACTAAAATAAGATCTTCCTTTTATACAACTAAGGAGATCTTTTTAATAAATGATAAGTCTTGTCGAACTACTTGCTTTGCTTGAGTTTGTCAGTCCTTAAGATACAACTTGTATCTGTGTACACAACTTGTTGACTGAACATCTATCAAAGATATTATCTACCGTATATCTTTGACTTTTATACACAAATATCTTTGTATGCTTATCCATACAACAGTAGAATACGCGACACTTATCTCTTCAACAACAGTATCTGATGCACTAGCAGTAGAATGCTTGCGGCAACAGAATCTCTAACACTAGCAGTAGAATGAAATACACTAGCAGTAGAATGATACTTAGAGTATTTCTTTGAGCAGAACTAACCTTGTGAACGTTTAATTCCCAATACTAATCTTTAGAACATTTAATTCCCAACATTTTTCTTTTATTACCATTTATAAATTTAACAATATACGTCCGAGTCATTATTCGTTTCGAGTCACCATCCGAGTTTTTAACATTCTCAGGTCAACAACTCAATATCTAGTCCAAAAGTCCAAATACAAGTCTAAATCCATTTTTCGGCTTGTCGAGGCCACGCTGAGACTACCAAGTCTCGGTGGCACTTGACGTCGCTCAAACAACCACAAGTATCAATTCCATGCTCACAATATCAATCAATAATCATTCGCCCACTAATCCTACGGCTCGACAACATCACATTATTTCAAATCTGAATCCATGTCCAACCTCGACAAAACAACAATAACAAACATTTACTTACCATGCCGAGACCATTTGGTCTCGGCTCGAACCCTTGTCGACAGAAACAACCAAACGGACTAAAAAAAAGTCACGACTCCAACCCAAATCCAACATCACGAGAAGACAACAAATACCAAGAACATATTAACATTACTATGCCGAGACCAAGAGGTCTCGGCTCCATGTCGTACGCCAAGAGGACGAGTAACACGAAACAAGAATAGATCAACAAGCTCTTGCCTAGACCATTTGGCCTCGGTTCAAGTAATATCGAGCTCAACCCAACCAAACGGACCAAAATGAAATTAACAAGCCTCACCCAGACCACTTGGTCTCGGTTTGAATCTAACCCGTTCAAACCAAACGCGACTAGAATAACTCCAAAACCAAAACCAACTTAAACCCTAAGGCCAAAAACTTTAATAACCCGAAAAATAAGCACCAATAAACACAACATAAGCTCGGTCGTGAGCTTATGCTTACGGCACCACACTCTAGACACAAACACGACTCAAACTCGACCCAGAAATGATGATACCACAACCTTCTTACTCGTTTTTATTAATAAAAACTCATTTTCTTTTTGTTTTAACCTCCATCGATTCACAAGGGGCTGTGAATCGGTGGTTCTTTTACCTTTTTCGCTTAGATCTGGGCCTAACACTTACCAAAACGCGAACAAGAGACGAGAATGAGGCGGCGGTAGCGCGTGTGGGTAGGTGTGACGGCACGTGAGGGTGATATTCGTGTTTAGGAGGGGGATATAAGGGTGGGTTTGTTGAGGTTTCACCGTTGGAGGGGTGGTGTAGCGGTGGTGGTGGTGCTTCGACGGCGGCAGAAGAGGAGGGTGGCGGCTGGATAAGCTAGGGAGAGAGGAGAGTGATAAAATGAGTTATCAACCCTAAGTTCCCCTTTTATACCCACGGAGGGACCAAGAGTGTAAATATCCAAGGACAGGGGTGGCAGGGTAATATTAACCGCAGGGACCATATCCGTAATTTATGCAATCTTTCTCAAAATGAGGTTCGGGGCTCGTTTAAACTAGTAAACGGTTGATTCAAGACACGAGAATTACGCCATCATGCTCAGAATAATATTTCCAATAAAAATGACTATTCATACGCCTCATTTCTCACAAATATTAAAATAATCAAATCAAATTGTTGGTTGTGCCAGTACGCGTTGTGTGCAAATTCCACGTTTCACGAGATAACTTCCCGTTTTAGAGTCAAATAAGCTTGGAAAGGTTCGTAAATGAAAAACAGGGATAATCTCGTATAAAAATATATCTACAAAATTACGGGATATTACATATCAAAAAATGACAAACTCATCAAATTCATCAAACTCATCAGATTGGGTTTACTGAAATCGAAGAAATGCTGGTTGGGAAAACGACAATTTGATCAATCGTGTTTGTGTCTTGTGCGAATGTGGTAATGTTAGTGGTAAGTGGACTTCTTGGACTGAACAGAACCCACACAGAAGGTTTTTGGGATGTCCTAGCTATAAGGTAAACACATGTTTTGTGTTAATGTTTTTTGTATGTAAAAACATGTTTTGACTTTCATTTGATAAAATAGGCAAGAAAGAAGTGTAATTTCTTTCACTGGTGGGATCTAGATTTTCCAACTGAGCATTACAAACGTAGATTGGTGGATGTGCAAAAAAAAATGAAGAAGAATGTAACACCCCGTGAACGACACGTCATAAAATCAATGAAATTTGAACTTTTACGCGGAAATGACCCAACTTTAGCGGATATTCTATTACTCTTTTAACCATTAACAAAAATCTATAAACATTCATACCTTTAGACTATTTTTAAATGAAACTAGACTCAATTACCTTCGAGATGACGGGTGGCACGACCTCTAACGACTTACGGATTAAAAGATATGATTTTTGGAAAATCTACTAAAACGTGGCAAGACTACCTGTGTACCATACGCCCTTACACCCAAGGTGCAGAAGGGCGTATAGTCTGTACTCAGAAACTATGAAAATGCATTTTTAGGCAGAAGGCCTTATGCCAGCCCATAAGGGCGTATGACCTGTAACTCATAAACTAAGAAAACCACTTTTAATTGCAGAAGGTCTTATGTCCAGGCACGGAAGGCCTTATGCTCCCATTTCCAGATTCTACCAAAAACACAACTCTTAGCAACTTACTCTAATTTCCGGAAAGACGACTTCCAAGACTCGAAACTTAATGAAACTTTCTAGAAATCTTTAATATAACATAATACATCATTTTCATAGCCATTCGACCCGTTTGACCCCAAAATGGGTGAAAATACACCTTAAACCAAACACCCCTTTAACCCATTTCATACACTTTAACCGTTACTAATACATTCCAATTCGACATACTTTAGACCTTGACATCCATAATACTTTGGCGACCATAACATAAACTATGACACTAGATTAACCAACATATAAACCATTAAAAGACTCTCGGGGGTACAACGTTGACTTTGAGCTCGGTATTCTACCTAAGCTTCTGAATACCTTATAACCTTCTAACATCTGCACATTCATTCCTTAAGCTTTAATCAAAGAAATACTTTCTTGCCATGAGCACCTACAAAACATTAACATCTATAACGGTAAGCTTTCGCTTAGTAAGTAATTGGCTATTACATGATTAATACTTCCATCATCACATATGCATCATGAATACATCACTATAACACATAACTATAACACTCATAAACACATAAGGCATTCAACACATACCTTAATTCTCCCATAATCCAAAGACTAGTTCTATAACATCCCATTAATCAAGTCTCTAGGTTAATCACATCTTCTAAACATCTATAACCATTCTTAACACAAACATTCATAATCACATACTATAGCAACTTCCATATTAAGCATATAGTAACCAAGTTACTTACCTTAGCTTCCAAAGCTAATTTACCATCATCATCACAAACATCATCACCATCATCATCCTAGTTCATAATCATCATACATAACACTTAATAACACATAACCAATAACTATAACAACCATCATAACCTTTAATCCTTTTTAATCATCATATTATCATATATGATCATATGATACTTAACCCATTAAATCATTAACTTTAACCCATTATAAACTTACTCATCTTTCTTTCTTGATCATCATATGATCATACCTTGATCATATGATGAATCCCCACTTACCCATAAACCTTAACCTTATAATCATTATGATAGAAGTACTTACTTGTGATGGATTGGTGCTAGAACTAACCCTTGGATTAGGGTATCCAAAACCCTTCATGGATTCATCACCATCTAAGCTTTTTCCCTCCCTTTTCTCCTCACCAAAATCGGACAACAAACACACTCTAGGAAGATATGGAGATCTCTAGAATTCTCCACACAAATATATTTACTTATACATCTTTGGTCCCTTGGCACAATTAGTCCCTTAAGTTTCATTCATTATACTTTGGCCACAACTAACTTGTAACACATTTAATACTAGGCAACATTAGCCCTTAAAGTCTATTTCCCTTCTAGTTGTGCCACTTAATACTTTCCATAACCATATAACACATTCTTTGACTATCGGGTTTGACTATAACGAAACATTTGTTGACTAGTGAATCACGTTAAGCCTTAGTCAATTTCATCTAGGGTGTGGCCTATTTGTATCCGGGAAACGGGTGTTACAAAGAAGAAGTTGCAGTGTTAAAAAAAAAGAGCTTCGAAGAAGAAGTTGCAGTGTTGAAGTCTACAGTTAATATGCAATCTAGGGTTATCTGTGTACTGTTAGGAATGCTTTTTTTTTTTTTTTTTTTTTTTTTAAATGTTTATGAAAGCTTTTTAGTTTGTAGAACTAAAACGTATTGAAAATGTTTCATTTTGATGAACTAAAATGTATTGAACAAGTCTAACTTTGATCAATGAATGGAAATGTGTTTTAACTTTTGAATGGAAATGCAGTAAGTTTGTTAGGAGTATAAATATTCATCTGAAGACTCGGTCACCCTGAGTACTCATTAGTACTTAATAGCTCGTAGGATTATTAGTAATATTAATAGTAGATTAGTTAATATAGAACTTGTGGAGTGGGTCGGGTCTTTACCCTCTGTCAGCTCACTCCACAGCCCACTCGGGGCATAATATGTAATAGTATATATACCCCTCTCCACCTAGGGAGAGGGTTGGACCTTTCATTCTTCCTAATCTAATCTTTCTCTTTTTCTCTCTCTAAAAGGTTCCCATCTTATTTCATTCTCTCTCTAGAAATCCAGCCATCATTAAATTTGTGTTTGTGTTATGATTTAGAGTATCCTACAATTGGTATCAAGAGCCTTGGTTTGATCTTGGGTACTTGATTTTATTTGATTATTTTTTTCATTCGATTCATATACACAAACTCAGATTTTACTTATTTTCTTTCTTATTTTCGTGGATCTGGTCTAATTAGTGGACTTATTTTCTTTCTTTCTTATTGTGGGTCGGAAATATTGGGCATTTACTGTTGTCCGATTGTGCCGACTGTGCACTCAAGATTTGAGTTGAAAAAAAAAGTCAAGAAACATAGATAACGTGCACTATTTCCAAAGTTTTTTTCCTTCTTATTTTGGTTCGGAAATAGTGGATCTGGTCCAACTTATTTTCTTTCGTTCTTAGTTTTGGTTCGAATAGAATAGGATAGAAAATCTCTTATTTGTGCTTCATTTGTGGTTAAATCCGTTAAAAGCTTGTACTTTCTTGATTAGGGTTAGTATATAACCTTAGTTTGGTTTTTGGAGAGATTGTTCTATTCGATTTGTGGAAGTTTTAGGTCAATTCGTGTGTTTTTATGTGCTATTTCATCGTTGCGATTTGACATTCTGTAGTTGATCTTGGCTGCGATTTGTGTATTGTTGGGAAATTTGTTGTTGCGATTTGGCGTTTCTCGGAATTGCTACTTGGCTTATTACTCTATTTGGAAAAATGGACAAATAGCAACGAAAGGGACTGGTTTGGCGTTTTGCAAGTTGCGATTTGACGAAGATAGCGACAGTTCTGTCTTTTTGTGATTTGCGATTTGGCAGTTGTGATTTGAGTTTATCTGGGCTGCGATTTGGTAGTGTTTTGGTCACTTTTGGTTGCGATTTGATTAGTTCAAGAGTTGTGATTTGGTCTGTAGCTTAAAAGAGTAAAAGACAAACTGGGGTGAAAGTGACAGTTTTGTCTTGTTGCTGACTGCGATTTGGCAAGCCTGCAATTTGAGGTTGTGATTTGACAAAGTTTGCGATTTGAGTCACTGCGATTTGACTAGTTGCGCTTTGATTAGTTGCGCTTTGATTAGTTACGATTTGACAAGTTGCGATTTGACTAGTTGCGATTTGACTGATTGCGATTTGACCAGTTGCGATTTGACATTGCGAGTTGATACTTGCGATTTGACTTATTGCGATTTGGTTAGTTGTGATTTGACTTGTTGCAATTTGACTTGTTGCAGTTTGACCAAAGTTGACTTTTTACGTCAAAACTTCAGACGGCCATAACTTTTGAACCGTAACTCCGTTTTCAGCGAAACACCTGTCAAAATGACTGTAACAGCCTAAATATTGTGTGGTTTTACTACAAAGTTGTGAAACGAATTTTTCGAGGCCCAAATCCCTTTCGGAATGAAGTTATTGAGGTTTTAAGTTTTTCAGACCAATATTTCACCTTAACGAATCGCATCAACCGTAAACAACCGATCACCAAGTCTATCAAACTTTCATCATAACACATTCAAGTACTCAAATCACGGTCTATTCTTGATTCTTGTAAAATCCCGCGAAAGAATCTATTTCTCGGTTTAAATCATAGAATTGTAAAATCCCGTGCACGTTTACGTCATGTCTACCATCTCAGATTCTGCTATATTTGAGATACTCAGATTGTACAAAATGATTGACAAACAAAAGATTCCCAAAGATGCACAACAGATAAACGTGTTTGAGTATGTTTGTGCCAATAGAGACTCTGTGTGCTCGAATTCTCAAGAGAAAGAGCCTCATCACCCACAGACAAACACTGTTGAGTCAGATAATGCTATGAACAACGTGCAGCACGTGAAAAACAACGTAGCGTGTCTTGAACCTAGTGGGGTATCTTCTGCTATTCATAATTATAATATGTTGCATGAACGGAAGATTCCCAACAAAGTACAACAGACAAACGTTGTTGAGTCAGATGCTGCTAATCTGGGAAATAGCAATGTTATTCCATATGAACAACATGTGAAACATAACGCAGTGTCTGTTGTACCAGGTTGTGCATCTTCTGTTGAAACTAATGCTTGTGTTGTAGATAATGTGTGTGCCTTAGACAATGCCTGTGCCGTAGATAATACGTGTGAGTGGCATGAAAACACTGTGTTTGTCCCTGATGATACCCTGACCACTAAACTTAACATATATAAAGAACAAGTGGCCTTGTATGAACAGCGTGCTAAGTTTGAACTAACAAAGCGTGAGCAGAAAATGGAAAGTCAAATGCGTACACTTATAACAGAGCGTAATGTTAGGGAAGAAACATTAAAACTAGAGTTGAATTATTTGAAAAGTCAGCTGGATCAGACTGTTAAGCAAAAACAGGAAGCTCAAAAAAATTTAAATACACTAAAGCAAGAATTCAAAGATAAAGAAACACAACTCTTAAATGATTTCTCCAGACTTAAAACCCTAAAGAATAAGCTTGAAGATAAGTTGTACACACAGGACCAAACCAGACAGACTGCTCAAATGATTTACAAGCACAGAAAGCTGAGTGATAAGTATAGTGAGAAAGCCATAGGTGAACCAAAGTCTGCGTACCTTAGGAATGCAAAAATGGCCCAACCCACATTGTATGATGCTAATGTGATGATTATGCCTGATCATCCCCCACCTGACCACTCATCGTCAGAAGAGAGTAATGAAATAGAAGTGAGATAAAGAGAAAAGATGAATGAGAAAATGAGGGATCCCAAGTGCATAGCCAAACGAGTAATAGTCAAGCCCCATGATTATTATGAGGAGAATCGTTTGACTGTGTTTGCACCTCAAAATAAGTTAACACCTGAACAAATATTTTGGTCTTTAGACATGGAAAAAAGAAAAGCCGATGAGCTTGAAGCAAAAACTCCATCCCTTAGGAAAATTGCAGCAGCGACGGTGTATCCTCCCAATACACCTAGGCATTTGGTCCCTTTGACTCTTCCTACAGAATGCAAAACCTTAATCAGCATATATGTTCTTTGTCAACTATTTGATGATTTTGATAAAACATGTAAGAAGAGAATTACACCAACCGGAATTACTGAGGGGGAAAGGGGTTTTGAACAAACAAAAAGGTGTTACTTGACTGAGGTCATTCCATTCTTTAAATTAAGGAATGCAAAATGTCCTTAAAACTGAAGTAAATGAAATGAAAGTAATGTTTAAAGATATGGAAAATGAGGTAGCTCAAAATGCGATAGAACTTAAGAGTCGTGAGATTGAGAGAAAGAACATTCTCATCACCAATGAGAATTTGATTGCTAGTTGTATTGCACAAGACATATTCTACACTGCTTCTGATGCTGCATTAACTGCCTGTCAATTTCATGAATATTCTATTGCTTTGAATGTTACCCAGAATCGTGTTGTTGAGCTTGAGGGGGAGAACTTGAAACTGCAAGAGAAAATTCAAAATGATGACCATGATAACATGGTAAAACGTTTTTCAAAACTAGAGGTTGATCATCTTAACTTACAATTAAAATATCAACACCTTGAAGAAAGATGTAAAATATCAAACGCCAAGACATCTTTGGATGCTCCTGAATTTGATACATATTTTGAATTAAGCAAACGTGATAAAAAAATTCAAGCTCACAGAAACACGATTCGACAATTGAGGGCACAAATTGCCCAGTTAAAGTCTAACAAGTGTGATGTGTATGGCTCCAATGAACCATCGTCTTTAGATTCTCAGAAGCTTCACTATCAAAACACCATTAATGAGTTACACCATGAAAATGAGTGTTTTCGAGCTGAAAATGCTAAAGTCAAACAACATTTCAAAGAGTTATATGATTCAATTAAAGTTACACGTAACAGACATAATGAAAAGATAACTTCTTTGTTAAATGAAATCGAGAATCTAAAGACTCAGGTGAAAGGGGAAAGGCCAATCATCACTAGTGATAATTCTGTTTCAAAGGTTCCTGCCTGTTGTAAGTATGCTGTGGATGTTGTACCTATTTTACCTCCCCTTAGAAACAATAGGGCTGCCCATCAGGTTTATATCAATCACCTAAAGGAAAGCCTTAATATCCTTCGTGAAATTGTAGAAGAGGATAGGATTGATAAACCACATGATAGTGCAATTGTTGGTGCATGTTTCCTCACTCAACATTCTCAGGAATTGTTAGAATATGTCATTGGCACTGGCCCTAAGATAGAGAACAAAAGAGATAGATTTGTTGCATCCTCCACGATGCCCAAGAACAAGCATGTAACCTTTGAGATACCCTTGGAAACTTCAGATCCCAGCACATCAAAACATGTTCAGCAACCAGAAGTGAAAAAGACTAAGATTCCCATCAGTCCTTCTATAAGTGTTAATAGTGACACTAAAGCTAGCAAGTCAAAACCTAGAAGCAACATAAAGAATTCTAGGACTTCACCAGCTAAAAGTGTTCCTAAGAAGAAAGTAGAAGACCACATGAGGAACAATAAGTCAGAATTGAGCAAAAAGAATCATAATTCAAACCCTAATTCACGTTGCAAAACATGTAATGAATGCTTAATTTCGGGTAATCATGATAAATGTGTTGAGAAATTTCTGAAGTTGTCCAACAAACCCCCAGTTAAGAAAGTTTGGAGAGCTAGACAAGTTAAGCAATCTTGGAAACCTACAGGGAAAATGTTTACAAATGTGGGCTTTCAGTGGAAGCCCACAGGCCGAATATTCACACTAGGCGTACATTGCCCTTTAACGAGGATTTCCATGCCTAGAGTAGTGCCTGTTAAGGAATGGCAGCCAACTGGTAGAATTATCCCCTTAGATACACAATGCCCCTTAACTAGGTCCATTGCATCTACTAGTGTTGCCCCTGTTGTTAAAACTAAGGAACCTATGGTTTCAGCAGCTCCAAAGATTGTTTGCACTAACCAACTGGAACCCAACTTAAATTGGGAATCCGACACTCCAAACTTTCTTCTTTCGTCTGTTTTAAAATGCAGGTCGTACAGATTGTACTTTGACATTTGGACTCAGGCTGCTCACAACATATGAGGGGAATCGACCATGACGTTTGAATACATCAGTTCAAGCCTCGTTCTTTAGCGATAAATGACGTCTGTTCACATCAGTTCAGGCCTCGTTCTTCAATGACTATGACGTCTGTTCACATCAGTTCAGGCCTTGTTCTTCATCGACGATGACGTTTGGACTCATCAGTTCAAGCCTCGGGCCTCAATGTCAACATAATGGCGTCTGCTGACATCTCTTCAGTCCCCGTTCATCAATGAAAAGAAATGAGTACGCTTGAGTGCGCTTTATCTTCGGAAGAAGAGAAATCTTCTTGTTTCTGACTATTCTCATCAACAAGCTTCATACTTGCTCCATGCTCGTTCAGTCATCAAGTGGATCTACTTTCATTAGATTGGACTTTTATTCACTCGATCAAAAATTGCAACTTCAAATGCAATTTTTGAGGGGGAGAAGTGTGAACAGTGGATCAACCTCATATACACTTGTTCAATCAAAAATGGCATTCTCATATGCAATTTTTGAGGGGGAGAAGTGTGAACAAGTGGATCGACGTACATTTGATTGGTTGTTCACTCACTTGTTGGGCATTTAATTGTGACTATGGAGTTGATCGGGTATCACTTATTTGAGATTGAAGTTGACTTTCACATAGGCGTGAACTTATCTTATCTTGAAGTCGGGGTTGGTTGGATGCATGACTTTCAATGATAACTTGCTCGTGCTTATGATTTAAGTTGAAGACTTAGTTTATCTAGTTACCAGCAGTCGGGGTAAATGTTTGAAGACCTGGTTAACTATCACTTAAAGGAGTTACGTTGTAGTACTCAGTGTCACACGCCGATGACGTTGTGGATAATCGCAAGAGGTGTTAATGTCTCATACTTTGGTTGGGTATTGAGTACTTAGAGATTTGCTTGGAGCATAAATTCTCTACACCGTTCTTCCAACATTAGTGCAAGCTTAAGTCACGAGAACGGGGAATTCTACTTCAGTTTCAAGTTTGGTATATCGGGTTTGCTTCATCAGTTATCACTTCAAATAGCCTACTTAAAGGGTTGGTAAAGATAGTCAGGAAGTGTTTCGGTAGCGGTTGATTCTCACTTGATACATTTGAGCTAATTTTGTTCTTCTCACAAGATTTCAAGTATTTGTGCGTAAAATGTGTTGCTGATTCTGAGGTATCAAAACCAGTAAGGGGGAAGGAGACATACATCTGAACGCACAACGAGTACACGTGATGAACTTTATACCTCTTCTGAGTTGGGATTTCCGGGAAGACAAATGTCATAACCGCAAAGAAAATCAGTGTCTTAACTCGCTCCTTATGGTGTATCATTCCAACTACGTGGGGGAAGAGATGTGTGAAACCGTTTCTGATGATTAAAGAGGTACACAATTGCATGATGATTCCTATGGTTAGTCGGCATCCAACAGAAGGAAATGTGCTCATCCGGGACTTACTTGATTCCGGTGCTTCTGTGGTATTGTCTTGGTGTTATCATTTAGAATACATACGGGATAAGTTGCTTACACTCGAGACTTTGGTGTAACAATTCTCATCTGCAATTTCCTGAAGGGAGAAAAGGGGATTTCCGGGTCTTAATTGATCTTGATGTTACGTTTTTGACTTCATTTATGGGATCGAGTGTGTACTTCTGGTTGTTGAGCTTCATATAACGAGACTGATTGAATCACTTCAACTACTTGGGGGAAGTGGTCTCTGGATACTTTTGGTATGCAGTATTTCAGACTTCAGCGGGAAGAAATGTGAGAAGAATTATTCAAGTGTGAGATGATTCATTGCTGATCTATTTGATGATCCCCGAACGGAGAATCACGATGATTATTCTTAAAAGGAGCAGCAATACTTGATGTGGTTTGCTACGGTTTCCACTGTACACTTACCTTATGTAAGCTTGAAAGAGAGCTTTGAAACTGCTCAAAAGAAGATTTTCGGTTTTGGGGGAAGCTATCAAAGCTTCACAATTGAGAAGGCTCAAGTTCAGGCGATCATTCAGGAGCCTCAAAAGCTTTGGTGGTGAAAGTTTAAGAGATGTTGACTACTGACTTCTACAACATACAGAACGATATCCTTACTTCAGTATTCATGTCAACATCGTCTTAAACTGAATAATATATCTTGTACATATCTTATACCAAATTGTAAATAGAAAAATATAAAACCAAAATGTAAATAGAAATATATAAAACCAAGAAAAACCATAAAAATCAAAAAATAGAAAATACCAAAAATAGTTTCCTCTAGGCATGTCTTCTGTTTATCGATAACATTTACGGTCTTAGAAATGTCATTCAATAATGACACGGGACTTTAAATGAAGCTCGAGCAGAAGTTATACAAACTGGTTAAAACATGTCTAAATGGCTTGCAGTTACTTCATACTGCAACCCGCGCTTTACAATGGGGAAAGCATGTCGCCAAAAAGACATTTGTTCCTCCAACTGGGTGATGTTCACCTAGGCATGGATTACTTTATATCCATGTTTCTTCGAACTGATGTACGATTCAGTGCATCATTTCTTGTACAAGAAGAGAAGTCTTTTTTGCACCATAAACTCTTTTCATTCTATGATTCTTCAGGAGAGTTTTGGTGTTTCACAAGGTGGTAACTGGACTTAAATTTCACAAATGCTTGTCGCTCAATTGAATGACTACAGCTCTTTAAATAGAAAAAGGGTCATTAATTGAGGGGGAGAGTATTTGTTCAAATTTCTGACACCTTTTTAAGCATTGTGCAACATCAGCAGTGACACTCTATCATGGTTTAAGGGGGAGCATTGTATGCTTCCTAATCAGAATGTATATTAAAACCTGACCACATTTTCTCCAAAATTTTCTAAACACGTTTAAATCAATTGGGATCACAAATCTCAAATGGTTTGAAATTTTTGATCGGGGGAGAGAATGTGATTTAAATATGAAATTCTGATAAAAAATGTGATCTTTTAAAACTCAAGTGTAGGCTCTCCCATATGTGCTAAACCTTTTCGTTTATCGATGCACATATTAAGAGGGAGCGAATGATTTGTGATGGCTATTGTGAAAGAATACCAAGGACCGACCATTTTACTTTATGTATTGGAGTTATAAGGATGGTAAGGTTAGGTATTAGTTCCCATGATCCAGCCAGAACCGGAGGGATCTTCCCAGGGACAATCCTCTAGTTAGAATAGAAGTCCTTAGGAATGATTAAAAAGGAGAAAAGTGAATAAGGGAAAAGTGCCGACTGAGATGGAGCTAGTACTGGAACAAACCCAACAAGGTGCTAGTAATGAAGTCTTGGTAAGCGCTGAAGGGGTTGAAGAATGAAAAAGAAATGTAAAGATAAAGGGTGAAAAGAAAGAAGCCCTCCTTACACTTTAGGCAGAAACCGGGTCAATACATATGCTGTCAGAATCACTTAGTTGATTGCTGACATTGAAGACAAAGTATCATGGACCCAGTGATACGCTGCACAACCCTCCCTAGCCACTCAAGGTCCCTCAAAGGACTCTTGTTTCACTTGTCACGGAGATCAATACATTGCTATCGTCTCTCTCACTCCGAGTTAGATGATATTGAAAAGGTGGCAGTCCTCTCCAGCCTTCGATCACTAAATCAAAATGTACTATTGAGTCTAGAGCCAAGAGATCATCAATTAGTCTTATTAGGACACATTTCCAATATGCTTGCTGTTTCATACACCGTGAAAAGCAAGAAAATATATATGAAGAGTCCTACGCATTATCCTTGTGGTATTGCCAGAACATCCGAGTGATACGTAAAGTATTCACAATGAAGATGGAAATCCTTCTAGAGCCAACATCAAACAAGCTCTTGGTGGGTGACATGTGAGATCCTTTATGGATCAAGCTTGTGACAACTGGAAAGAAACGATGGGGGGATTCAAATTTGAATCAAACTTGTTCCAGGAAATGGATAGACGAATACTTTTGGAAAACCTTTCAATGTGCTCACCAACAAAGTTTCGAGCACATTGATTGTGAAAATTTTCAAACAAAAGTATTTTTGACAGAAATGTGATTCAATTTATAAAACCCTTGTCGTGTTGCACAAAATGTTTATCCAGTGACACGCAAGTGATTTTTCTAATCAATTTTTCGTCAATCAGTGAGTATTTAATTCACTGATTCACTCTACCGTGCTGTCTGCTTTGAGACGTTCTGGTATGAGAACATGCTTAGTATGATGATTCTGACATTAATTTGTTGGAAGACTCATTACTACAAGCTGGAAATTCCTGTCAAGGAGAATCTTCTTTAAAGGGGATTCTACCTGATCACAGGTCGGTCTTCACAGAACCGAAGGTTAAATCCAACCACCACATCGAACGAATGACAAAGCCATATTCGTTCTCCAACTTTATTGCTAACTGTTTTATTTCAGATTCATATAAAGATGGCGATGGTGGTTCCTGATTCCAGCAAAAATGTGTCAATCCACACTCTATGCTCACACTTCCAATTCATTATCAAAGACATCATGATAGTTGAAAGACCTACAACACCGCTTCTGCAACTCTGATGAAATCTATCATGATCCAGAAATGTGTGAGCATGCGAGCCCAACGGTCACAACAAATCACATGGAGGCTTTACTACAATGGATGAGCTCAGAGATTTACGGTGGCTGATGATCTCAAAGAAGGCTCTAAGATCACAACCGCACATAAAGACGATGATGCAAGATGACGTGAAAACATATGATGGATGATTACTTCAAGGTTACTCAAAGATTATCCAAGATAAAAGATCAGTCATCATAAAGTTCACTGCTGAAAGGCACAAACATCTACAAAGTTGAAGAATCAAAGACTACGAGCTATGAAGACACATTCAGAGGATAGAGTGCTATAATTCCAAATTTTATTTACGGGGTGACCTCCCTTAGGGGGAGATTGTTAGGAATATAAATATTCATCTGAAGACTCGGTCACCCCGAGTACTCATTAGTACTTAATAGCTCGTAGGATTATTAGTAATATTAATAGTAGATTAGTTAATATAGAACTTGTGGAGTGGGTCGGGTCTTTACCCTCTGTCAGCTCACTCCACAGCCCACTCGGGGCATAATATGTAATAGTCTATATACCCCTCTCCACCTAGGGAGAGGGTTGGACCTTTCATTCTTCCTAATCTAATCTTTCTCTTTTTCTCTCTCTAAAAGGTTCCCATCTTCTTTCACTCTCTCTCTAGAAATCCAACCATCATTAAATTTGTGTTTGTGTTATGATTTAGAGTATCCTACAAAGTTATTAATGGAGATGTTATGGTTTTGCTGATATGTGTAACAAAAAGAGTGCAAAAAACACAGTGATACAAATGCCAAAGTAATGCCATGACTAAATCAATAAAGTACTTTGCAGTCATGATACAAAAACACAGTGATACATCAGATATAAATGTGACCACTCTCTTAACAGCTTGGTAAAGTCCTTTGTGGCCATCAGATATAAATGTGACCCCTTTCCCATCTGCTAAATCAAGGTCTTTTGCTAACAATTTAATAAACCATTCCTAAGTGTCTCAATTCTCAACTTGTACAACAGCCCATGCAATTGGGTATATTTGATTGTTTCCATCCCCCCAATAGCTGCCAACAGTTCACCTTGGCACACCCCTTTCAAAAAACACCCATTCAAACCTATAACCTTTCTACAACCTGCTTTCCAACCCTGTTTCATATTATGAAAACAATTATAGAAACTATTGAACATGTGTGTACCATCTGCAAGAGGATCAATGCGTAACTGCACTGTGGTACCAGGGTTGGTCTGTCTCAGTTTACTAGCATAATCAACCAACCTGTCATACTGATCTCCAACATTCTGCTTAAGATTATATAGTGCAATCCTTCTAGCTCTACTACACTGATTGTGTGATGTCTTAACCCTATATTTTTTCATGCCCATTTCTTGCAAATCAACCACTTTCATACCAGGATACATTCTGATTTTGTCTACAAATTGTCTTGCAATCCATTTTGAAGTCACTAAATAACCAAGATTACACTGTCTACTGCAAGTGTGCTCATCAACTAGGGTTCTTATATGCCAAGAATTGCCATCATGCATCTTCACAACTCTTAACCTAAAAGGACAACAAGGCTTATTGGGATCTCTAGGAAGTTTTTTCTTTCTTCTGTCTTTTTCATCAAAGCCACACCTAAACAAAATAATTAACACAAAGGTCAATGAGTGCTTAACTTAACCATTATTAAGATAATTAAAAACAACAATAAGTTTTAATTACCTTAACGAACACAATATTAAGGTTCAATTTTGTGAATCGTTTAGCTTTTGTAAACACCAGTTTTTTAGAGTTTATGTGAAGAAAAGAAATTGGGAAAAGTTGGGGAAGAAACCCGTTAGAATTTATTATAAAAGAAAAATATAAGATTCAATTTTGGCCCTTCAAAATTTATAAAAGTTTCAGTGTATACTTAACGAATTTTTTGGTTAGTTGTTAACGGGATGTTAGTAAAAAACCCAAATCCGCTAGAAAAATTTGTTGGCAACCTTTTTATGCAAGAAAAAAAAGAAGAATACATTGATTGGAAATGGACCCTAAGTTTGATGTCTTTTTGTGCCATTTGCCCTAATGTCTATAGTAAGTTGTTGAGGTTTAATACTTCCTTACACGGTTTTTGTACATTAACGAGGGATGTAACCCACGCGTTGCTGCGGGACGTTTTGTTATGTAAGGTATGAATAAGAGATAAGAATTGTATAAGCTATTAAGAAAAGATGATATAAGATAGCATAAAGTTTTTAAACATACATAAGTTTTTTTGTTTAGGAATGCCAATGTTGTACAAAAAATAATAGACAAACCCATATGCAAATGCAACTGCATGGTACATGTGTTACAAAAGATGGCTGGTTTAGCAGTTATAGATGTTTTTAGACATATTTGCATAGGTGGTGTGCAAATATATTTGAAAACATACTGATGGTTACTAAGTGGTGCAATAAGTTTTAGTATTTACAAAAGGCTGATGTTGGCTGGTCAGATGACTTTTTTATCTTCATTTAGACTTCTTTCTTTGAACAGCTCTTGGTTTCAGCTGCTGTTGTGGTGATTGTTCTGCTGTTGCTGCAAAAATGAAAATAATTAGTTTATGAGATAACAATGAGGTGTAATTTAGAGTGAGGAAAAGTAATCATGAGAAATTTGAATAATGAAATAGGTTTTTATGTTTTTTATATTTTTAAATGGCATTCTGATTTAAAAAAAAACAATTGGTACTCTATTATTTGTGGCAATTTTTCAAGACTGCAGGCTAATTATTTGTGGCTATTTTGGATGGTAGCATAGTTGAACAGAAGACATTGCAAGTAGAACAAGCACAACTAATATGAATGCCTATAATGGATGCAAAAAGGGTGCTGTTCTAACAGTTATCCTATGCTAACAGGTCACGGGATTTTTTTTTTTGAGTTTTGGTGTCTATTTAAGACAGTGCTGGTTAAATTTTTTTTTTTTTTTTTTTGGTAAGGGAGTTCTCTCATTTGCATAGAAAAGCAAGAAGGCAGAATGTCTAGATACCCTAGGTGTGACCAACTTAGGGTTGAGGCAAACTCTAACAACTGGTCTGAGATGCTAGTTTTATATTGTCGTAAATTAGCAATCGAAGACATTCAAATGGCACAGCAGATGAATGCAATATGTGCAAGGCTGCTTGGTATAACTCGTGAAAGGGCAAGCTTTATTCTGGAGCTCGAAAGTGTTGGAAACATTTATGCGCAGAAAACGGCCGAGTTTCTTAGACAGGAACAGGCAAAAGATGATCAAAAGGTCATGCAAATGCAAATACTAACAGCTAAGCTAGAGTTGAATGCTCGTAATAAGGATATCTTTATTAAAAAACTTAAGGGTGTTTTAGATTTCTCGGCATAATCTATTTTGTTTCCTGTATTTTAAATTTTGCTACTGTCTTTAAGTTTAGTGTCAGTTATGCTGTCATAGTGTTTGTGACATGTGTGTAATATATTCTGGAGTCTACATGGTAAATAAATTTTGTAAAATACCTTTGTGTTTCTTCACAGGTGTTGTCTGATCTTGGAATAACTGTTTTTTCACCAGTCTTGATTTGGTTTGTTCTGGCGTATCTTCAGATGGATATGCTTGTTGGTCAGCTTGATTTGTTATAAGCATGGGTGTTGGCGGTGTCCCTAGTTTTATTAAAAAAAAAAAGGGAAAAATAGGTAATATTTACATTTACAAATGCTTTCTTTAAATAAGATATGCTAATAAAACAAAAGGCGGTACCTGGGTTTTCTTGCACAGGTGTTGACTGCATACCTAGTTTTCATAAAACATAATAGTTAACATTTACATTTGCCAAAAGTATATTTAAATAAGAAGGGTTGGTCAGATAAATTTGAGAACCTGAGCTTGCATTCATTAGTGGTGTTGTTTTGAGTCATTTGTTTGTCTTTTTGAAAACCTTATCTAAAGTGAAATCCACTGATCTGCCTGTTTGATTGTAATGAAATTGGAAAATATTCTTTTGTCCTTCTGCTGCAAAGATTTCTGCTGGTATTTGTTGAAGGTCTGCCACTGTGTGCATTGAAATCAACTCTGAGCATGAAAACCCTACTATGTCGTCAGCAGCAGGGGTGAAGAAAGTAATTGGAGCAGTTGCAGATTGGTCTGTGATAAAACCTTTGAGATTATACCTGTGTATAATGAAGAAAGTAAAAGGATCATTTAATGTTTGCTATTTTCTTTAGGTTGTGTAAATGTGAGTTACAACATTATTTACCTATAGCATGGCTGCTCTTGCTTTCCATGATCTAAGCAGCGATAGATTCCATCTTCTTCCCTAACTTTTAAAAGGCATTTATTGCAAGATATGTAGAACCAGTCTCTGTTGATGTTGCTTATTGTTGCTTCAGCAGTGAATCTAACGGCCTAAGAAATATTGCATGTAGTGTGATGTAGTGGGGAAAATTTAATTAAAAATTTGGTGTAAATTTCAGTAAATATACCTTGTATGCTTCTGGATTTTGATCCAAAAGTGTTTTCAATGGAAATCGGTTTCTCAACATTTCTTTTTGAGCATCTTCATATGGTGTTATGCAGATGCGTAGCGGCGGAGCTGCATGGTGTTTGTTTCTGTACCTGGCCTAATTTAGAAAGTTGCAATGAATTTGTTTTAAGTAGTTAGTATGTCAATATCTAGGAATTTAGTTTTTTTTTGTTAATAGATTCTTACTGTTGTCGTGCTTCTTCAGCCTCTGGTATGTTTGGGTTTAGGTAAAAGTGCGTTGCTGACGTCGCTGTTAACTGATAATCTGCGACACAAATATTTGCAAATGCATGAGTAATTAATTATTAATATAGATGTGTAAGGTAAGGTATGAATACAACACCTCTAAAGCGTGTGACGCAGCAAGAGCTGACTGCAATTATAACAGGTTGTTCCATCTCTTCAAGTCTAGTTTGCTCAAAATTTTGGGCCACCGCATCCCACAGTGTCAACTCAATAACATTACCGCTGTTAACATAAGTAAAGCGCTATTGAATAATGAATAGATTCTTGACAAAAAAATGATTAATTTCTTTAATGTTACATGCCTTAAGTTTTCGATGCTAAGTTTTATGTACACGGTCTCATCTTGGTTGGCATTTTTCTTGTGCTTTAATGGTCCGACTGATCTTAGGCACCCAATATAATCTGCAATGAAATATGTATCATGGTTTGTAAATTTTGCTTTGCGCAGAAAAATTAAGGTTCAGAGCATGACCTGTGAGCATTGGGTATTGGATTTTCCCTGTTGCATCTTCTGTTGGCACTTTGGATTGAAGGTGGTTGTATGACACAAATTTAAAATAGTGGTGCGGAATGTTTGGTGCTGTTATAGGGGTGAATTTCGTGATTCTCCCAAAGCGCAGAGTTGTTCTGTTATCAACTGTTTGCTGGTATGCACTAGCGGGTTCACACATGAAATCTGAAATTCTGTAGGTGGATCCAAGTTTATTTTTTGGGTCAAAATAATCAATTTCTTTGACATTCATGTTTGCCTGTATAGCATTGCCCTGTTTATATAAATGCGTCGGTGTTAAAAGTGAAGGAACTAATATGTATTGTTTACATAACATGAAGGTTGACATACCTCTTCATCTATCAATATGCAGCAGAACGCAGTTTCATTTTTTTGGGGGGAGAATTCACCTCCAGCTTTCTTTGAATAGGTCACCGAAATCCATTTTCTATATACCCTAACTTCAATGACCTTGTCATAAGAGTTGGGGTGTAACTCAGCAATTACTGCAATCTCTGTGGGACAGCTGGTTTCAATGATTGCCTGTTCCAACACATGCTCGACCTCAGATACTGTACCGCTGCTATTTGCAACCATTTTTTGCATAGATGTATGCTGTTTGTCACTGCTTGCAGGGTCTGCCATTTAACTGTAAGTATATAATAAATGATAGTGAGTTATAATGGAAAAACGGTAAGAAACGAAGATGGTAAGATGAATAAGGTAAAAAATAATGCAATGGCACATGCTATATAAGATAGGGTTGTAGAAAATGTACCTGTATTTATATGTTGCGTTCTAAAGAAAAAAAGAGTAACAAAAGAAGATGGCAAGACCAATCAGCTAAAAAAGAATGGAACAGCAAGTGGTATATAAGACAGGTTTTTAAAAAATGTATTTGTATTTTGCTATTTTTGTGATACCTTTATGAAGTAATGAAAAATTGACATGTAGTTGTGAGGCCATATTTAACAATGTTAATAACAAAATTAAAAAAAAAAAAAAAAAATGGAAAAAGGGGGGAAAAAACAAAAAAAAGGAAAAAAACCAAAAAAAAAAAAAAAAAAGACAGAAAGAAAAATATCTGAGTATGACTCTGCGATGCAAAAATGACTATGAATGTCCTATATTTGTCAAAAAGTCTTTGTAAACTATTTAGTTTCGTTTGGTCTTCTATTGTCTTGCTGTTTCATGAGAATTTTCAAACCATGAGGAGATGTAGCTCTAGAAAGAGCAACATATAACTGCCCATGCCCAAAAACTGGCTGCGGAAGGTAAACACCAATTTTGTTAAGAGATTGCCCTTGACTTTTGTTGATTATCATTGCATAACAGAGTTTTATTGGGAATTGGTTGCGCTTGAAAGAGAAAGGAAGATTTGGATCTTTATGAACCAAAGGTATCCTGTGTATGAACACCTTTTCACCGACCCTTGTGCCTGTGATGATTTGCACTTCAATAAGCCTTGACATAAGTTGTGTGACTATCATGCGTGTCCCATTGCATAAACCGCCTACTAAACTAATATTTCTTAAAAGCATCACAGGTGCTCCAACTTTAAGATGGAGTTGATGTGGCGGAAATCCTGATAAGTTAAATGTGTTTAGATATTCAGCAGGATACAACATTTCAGTTTCAGCAGCAGAACTGTTGATTGGAATAGCCATATCATGGCTTGCATAACTTGTAACTTCACCTTCAAACATTGATAAAACCTGTGTGTTAATAATGTCTGCAGTCTCATTTTTTGGACAAACAATAGCTTTTTGCTGCAGAGTGATTGCTGAAGGTGTTCGGAGTGTGGGTTGGTCATAGATAAAATCTATCAGCTTTGACAAACCTTCTGTGCTGTCTTCTATACAATACCTATCTGGAATTTCAACCCATGATGTATTTTTGCTATCTTGTTCGTCAGGTTCTCCGAGCTTCCCATCACCAATATCAAGAAGCCAAGCTACAAAAGAGTGGGCCAAGTTCTGTTCTTCTAAGCTAATTCCTGATCGAAATAGCCTCATGTTCTCCTTCAATGTCATTAGCTTAAAATGTGGTCAGAGATGAGAGCTTGCAAAAGAAGACAGAACTATTTCCATTTTTGGAGCACCCTTCTTGACAGGGAGCGTTTGCCGAAAATCACCACCTAAAATAACTGTTTTCCCACCAAAAAGAACGTCTGGTTCATCTAGTATGTCTTTAAGCGTCCTATCTAATGCCTCAAAGCAGCGCCGATCATTCATAGGTGCCTCATCCCAAATGATCAAATCTGTTTAAGCTAACAGGTTTCCAATATGAGTATTTTTTTTAACTCTACAAAGTGACTCATCTGTGAGTTCTAGAGGCAGTTTAAATCTTAAATGTGCGGTCCTTCCTGATAGAAGGAGTAGGGAAGCAATACCAGAAGAAGCGACTGCAAGTACAATGTTACCTTCAGATCATAAAGCACTAATAATAGCTTTCCACAAAAAGGTTTTACCAGTTCCTCCATGGCCATACACAAATATCAATTCCTGCCTACCTCTTGCAAACGCATTTAGAATGAGCTCATAAATTCTTCTTTGGTCAGCATTTAACTTAGGGACTGAATCAACCTTTTCTTGTGCCAACAATGCTCTATTGTAATTCTTTTCTTCCATCAGCAACTGATTCTTCAATTGATCAAGTAGGTCTTTTGGAGGTGGCTGCAAACCATAATCCTTGACCGACTTACCACAGCTGGTTAGCAGTATCTGTAGCTCATATAATATGTAACCTTGTAATTCATCATCATTCACATAGTAGTTAGGAATCCTAACAGATTGTGAAACAATGGTCGGAATATCATGGCCCATCTGATGCCAATATTTATTCCAAAGGTGGACTGGATTTGCTACTTCGCAATGAGTAAGGATTTGAGCAAAAACAAACCTTAGTTCTGGTGAAGTTGCTAAAATACATGCTTCTTCAAGGGCTGTATCCCACTCTTTATCATCACCAAGTAAACCCAGAGCGTGACATGCAACTCGATATGTAGGATATACAACTCGGTTAACTGTTCGGACATCTGCATAGCTTTTACAGCCTCGCTGATGACACAACAACATTCGAAAGTAAAAAAGCTCTCCTAAACTTGGATGCACATATGCAAGACGGCCAACAGAGTACTTGGCAATCTTTCTTTTCGACCACGATCTACTGTGTGCATACCACACAAACTGTGATGGGAACTCTAGATAAGTCAAATGGCGACCATCTACGTTCTCATTGTTGTAGGCAAACCATTCTGTCAATGTGGTCATCTTCTTATCTGGACGGTTGACAACTGCTTCTAAATTTTCATGTGCTCGAAAGGTCATATGTTGCATGCCTTCAAGGTGCACTGAAAGTATTTGGACAGCTGGCTCTCTACTGTGTATTTCAAATTTAAGGATTCTCCACCAGGCTTCATGAGGACATATGAAACGACCGTCAACAAAATTTTGGATTTCATCAATGCTTGATTGTTGTTGGACTGCAGAGGTAGCTGCATCACCTATAGATCTGCTGACGTGTGCAAATATCCGGTCCGCCCCTTTTGATATGTACTTAAACAGGTATTTTATTAGCATGCTCCACCCACAATATTCAACATTTATATGAGCAGAAAATGCTAAGCATAAAGTCCGGTTATATGGAACGACGTAGCTGGTGTCAAGTTTGACCTGGTGTTTAGTAACTGCAGTCTTTGTCTGCCTTCTTCTATAATGCACCCGTCCTTCGGCATCAAAAAAGGTCTCATTGTTGTATTTCTTTGGGAATTTTTTTGAGCAAAGGTCACCTTGCATACACGGCGCACCCAGATTTGCCTTGCCACATGGGCCATGCATCATCATTTCAGAAACAATTTTGTACCCATGAGGATCAACAGCTGGGACTGGCAGCTCGGCTGAAATATATTGGTCAACGTCTTGAGCATTCTGAATTTTTTGTGATGGAGAGACCCAAACCAGCGTGTGACAATGTGGTAACCCACACTTTTGGAACTCAACAGTGTACAAAACTGCATATTAAACAATATGGAAATTAAAAATTGGTCAATAGGCCTGTACATTACATGGTATATCTGCTGACAGTGTAAATCTGAACAGAACATAAAGTAAAAAAAACATTAACGACAAAAGATATGCATACCTCCTGTGATATGTCCGAAAGTATGCTTATCTCTAAGAAACTTGACAAATGCTTTAATCTTTTGCTCAAAAACCCTACACACCACATCTGCTCTATTTGATGCACTCAAATGAGGAAACAATGCCATGTATCGCTGTATTTCAGGCCAATTCACATTACATGTGAAGGTTATAAAAAAATGTGGATTACCAAGGACACGACAAATCGCCAATGCATCCAGATAATGGCTATACATATATCTAGGACCCCCAGTGAAGGAAGATGGCAAAATTATTCGTGAATCGACTTCTGAACCATCACGATCACCTCTTTAAATTGCATCGTAAAGGCCTGACAAATATTCTCCTCGGATATCATTTTGATGCGTTCTATAGAAATCCATTCTATTCTGTTCTATACAACAATAAACAGCAACAACATACTGTTGTAAAAGACGCCCTACCCGGAAGATTAAATCATACTGCTCATGTCTTGGGTGCAGCTGGTATGTGTAAAACGCGTTCATTGAAACGCGTTTGGTCCTACCGGCCGGTTCTGCAGCTTTTAATCTTAACTGTGTATGAAATCCAGGCTGACCATAAATGAAAATGAGTGGGAACTGTAATGACATGTATGATTGATGAAGCTTGTTTATCCTTTGCGGCAGCCCACCTCTTAATTCAATTATAACATCATAATCCGCTTCGGTCGTTGGACCATTGTCAAACACAATGGCTCCTAAAGCATCAGATGTCGGCAACTCATAACGGCGCGCACCCCCACCACCATATAGCCGAACCTTAAAGTCAGGAACATCAGCCTCAGCACATTTGTCCCGTGCAGTTCTGAACAGGCGCACCAGCTCATTGTGATCATCTAAAAAGTGGATGAGTCCTTGAACAACTTGTGGATCTATCGCAGATGTATTAGATCCTTCAAAATGGGCCATTCTGTTTTCCACTTCATTACGTGTATCATAGATATACAACTGTAAGAAGCAGGGCGAATCATTGGGAGCAGGACACAGGGAACCAATCCAATGATATATCTGACCCGAAACTTTAAAAACATACGGACCTCTTCCTTCATTAATTGTACTGTCAATCTTGGCGCCAAATGAAGTCATGGCAAACATTTGATTGTAAGCTCTTATATTCTGCATAAAATTGTTGTCTTCAAGAAGTTCCCTCATATATGCAGGTGGCCGAATCTCGGGATCCATGAAAACTTTACCACCTCTGCAGCACAAATGATATTCAGGCTGACCATTGTTGGAACGACCTTTAAGCCATTCGTTAAGCCAAAACATGGCTTTGCAATGCCGGCACCGCTGATCACAATCGCCTAAATCTTGATAGGTGACTGGCGTGTCTATACCAACTGAAAGAAAAAGGGTTAATCAAAACACTGCAATCAAGTTAATTCAATGAAAAGGAAGCTGGTGGAAAAGGAATGTTTAATGGTTACCTCTAATTGCATCAGAAGGTGGCTGTTGAACAGGATTATCAACATCATCATTGAAATGAGGACGGGAAGAACATTGCCGAACATTCCTTGAGGTGCCACCAGATGTTGTTTTACTCTTTTTAGTTTTTTGTAAAAACCTATTGCCATTAACGCTAGCTGATTTTCGTTTACGATTCATATCAGGACCTATTTTACATATAAAAAGATTCTATTAATATAGTCAAACATAATACAAAAAGCTCACATACTATTACAAAAGATAGGAGAGAAGCTGACCTCCATTTGCAGAGAAAGACGATTCGAAGTCTAGACTATCAGATGCAATAGAGGAGTCATGTTGGCCGTCACTTGTCGAAGACTGTAGCCGCAATGACCGTCTGCGTGATTCATTTTTTTCAACTGAGGTTTTTTCAGCACTCTTGTTACTATTATTGGGAGTTGATTGGTTAATAGCATTTGAGTCCATTCCTACAGGGTTGCCGCATGTTAGACAGAAGGTCTTAAAATCGCATGGTTAATAAAGTAATTATTACCTTCACTTCCATGAGAAGATGATTCAATATGAGGAGCTTCCAACGAAACAGAACACGTACGATCATGTGGGCAAACCCCTGTATGTTATGAGAACATGTAAGAAACTAATTTGGTAAAAACCAAAGTATTATATAACTGTGAGGCAAACCTTCCTTACCAGCAATTGATTGGCGTAGAGCATCTGGACGGGTGCCTGTTTTCAAAAAAAAAAGAAAACCCATTAATATAGTAAAATAATATAGTAAAATCTGTTAGGAGGAACTCGCATGGTATAATAGAAAACAACACCAGAAGCTACCTTCATTTGCACGCGAACCTGATCTCGACTGAGGATGATCAGACGCGATAGACTGGTGACATTGGCCATCAGGTACTGAAGACCGTAGGCGCAAAGATCGCCTGCATGATTCATTGCTTTTGGTGGATTTTGGTTGGACACCCGCGTCACAATCATTCGAAGGTGATTTGCCAACAGTATGCGGCTGAATGGCTGAAGCAGAAACGGATGTTACCAACAAAGTTGTGTCCTAAGACTATAATAATAAAGTAATTCGTGGTCAAGGAATAAAGCATAAAAGAGTGATTTAATCAACCTTCAAAATCAACACCAGCAGGATGATTTGCAGCTACACTTGGACAGGCCAATGAAGATCCTGCTAAAGCAGCAGCATCAACAGGATCAGTACAAAGGGGAGCCATATCCGCGGGGACATTTTCCCCACCCCTTGTGCGTTTACGCAAAGGTGTGCCTGCATTTTTTAACACATACATAAAGATGGACGTTAACTTTTGCCACGATAAAAAGGGGAAAAAAACCACTGTAAAGAGCGACTGACCAATCTGGGGATTCGTATTACAACGTTTCATACGGCGGCTGCTGAAGAAAGTGCTGCTACTTAAAATAGCGGTGGGTGGCACGTGCACGGCGGCTTGACGACAACGCCGTTCATGCCGAAGTTCCCGGGCTGTTAGGCACATAGTTCCTACCAAAATACCATCTGGACAAAATTGAAAAGACAAAAGCATGAACATACACTCTATAAAAATTCTAGCTACTATATGAAACAAACTAACCTTCGGAAGCACCAACACTTAATGTCAAGGGAGGTACGACATCATGTTCAGTCTGACCTTCCCACGCAGAGTTGGCGCAACCATCTACAGCCATCTCGTTATTTATTTTTGGGTTTCCCAAAATTGGCTTTCTTATATTTTGGGCATGAGGTGTAGCATTTGGTTTTATTGTAGCAATTTTTTTCATACTCACAAACAGCAAGACAAAGATAGAAGAACCAACAAAAAAAAGATAACCCAAAAACAATGACAAACACTTTATAAGTAAAAACCATGAGTAACAACAACATTTTTAAACAGTGATTGACAAACGTATGAAGCCAATGTCAGGAAAAGGAGACAAAAGAAGTTAGAGATGACTATTAAAAAAAAAACACAATGATAGAAAACAGGGAACAAATTATTGCAAGAGAACCTAAAATAGCAATTCCTATAATTGGCAGAAAACTCTAAACAAAATAGACTATCATAAATGTGTCACAAAAAAAATTAACCAACAACCATAATAAATACTCTACATGACCTAAAGAAAGGCAGTTATATCCATTATTAAAGGCAAACTCAGCTTAAATGACATGCAGAGGCAGGTTAAATGAGATGATGAAATTACCAACAACAACACAACAACAACAACAACAGAAACAACCAAAAATACTAAAAAAAAACATAACCTACAATGAATGCCTGAAAATGCTTGCCGCACACAATCAAAGCACCCGTTTTTTAATTTTTTTATCAGGAAAAATGGCAGAACACCTAAATCAGATCCAAAAGTGTGGATATAAGCAACCTAATGACTGTAGCAACAACAAATGGCGTAAAAATAACCACAAAATTAAAAAATTAATAAAGATACTATTCATGTAACTGTACACCCCCTCACAGAGCACTGTAGTTACAAAATAACCCACAAACTTGGATCGGGAAAGGCAAAAGAACCGCCGGGTAAAGATACCGGGAATAACCATTCCGGATCTCAAGGAAAACGAAGGAATGTGAGTGAAGGGCAACAGTTCCATGACCCAAGAGCAACCCAAAAGCTAACCCAAACCCGGGCTCAAACGGGTAGAAACAAAATGTCGGGCGGGTCGCGCCATAAATGTATAATAGATATAATTCTTGATCGTTGTAGTAATATTTTTTGACTTTCCTTAGAGCATTGGGTACCCTCTCGTGCCGTCGTGTGATGCCGTGAAAAAAGTGTTGCCAACTTAGCACTTTTTCCTATAACACTAAAATCCATCACACCACACAAAACACGCATCCTTTATATTTCTGGTGTCATGGGACACCCTCTGGCTTACACATAACCCACTAAAACACAAATACGACAAAAAAAAAAAGGGAAAATACATGACCATTTGGTCTGGCGGGGATGGCACGAGACACGAAAACGCCACCCACAATGTGAGTCGCGCGTTCTTGAGTGGCGTTTTGGGAGAACGTTGGGTGATGGCACAGCGTATCTAAAGCTCTTACAATAGCTAGCAATTTAAGTTTTGACTTCCCTTACATTTGCTAAAGTTGAAGTAGCCTATTTCAAAGATTTAATATTTGAATTATGTAAACACAAGCAAGAAGCTAGTAAGATATTTTTCCTTAAACATGCACACCTCATTTATTAGGTTGTAGGTTGTTAAGCAAAACTGCAAAAGTGATGTTGCTTTGCAATTAGTAAAGATAACCGACAATGAGAAAAGTGAAGTAACTTTTATACTTTAATTATTTTGTTCTTTATATTTGATTAAAGAGAAAAGTTCAGATATGAACTACTAGTATTAATCTTTTATATACTTAGTGACAAGTCTCAGTGGTGACCTGGGTCACCAGCTGCCACGTCAGCTTTCTCTCTCCGGTGACCAGACATGACCAATGTGCCACAGTGGTGACCGATTTTATTTATTATTTTTTTTTCTTTTTTTTCAAACTTCTTTTTTTTCAAACATTTTAAACGTCAGCTTTCTCTCTCAAGAACTACGATACGGTAATGAAAATAAAACTACAAATTAAGAAAAGGAATCATCTGAAACCCAACCGTCTTCACTCGAAGAGGACCTAAGCTCGCCAGCATAATACTTTCCTTCCATGATGTCAAACCAGTTATTCCTCCGATGTTCTTCATCCCTGGCTTCCTGCTCCAAACGAGCAGCTTCTTCTTGTAGTTCTTGTTCCTCTATTTGTCTCCTGACTTCCTCATCTTGCTCTAGAAGTCGGAGTTCATCCTCCGTGAGTCCAAATGGAGTGGGTTGTTGTTCGACAACCGGTGGAGTGTTCACCGGTTCATTTGGAGGACTGGGGAATTGTTGTGAGAAATCTCGACGAGGACTGGGGAATTGTTGGGAGAAATATTGGCGAGGAGGACTGGGGAATTGTTGGGAGAAATCTTTGCGAGACATTTGCAGTTTTGAATGTTGAGTTTCGATCTTGAATTTCGATTTTGAATGTGTTTGTGTGTGTGTTTGAATTGTGTTTGAAATTGTGTGTTTAGAAGTGTGTTTGAGTTTGGTATTTATAAGGTTGTAAAAGTGGGAAAGTTTAAAAAAAAAGTGTTTTTTTTTTAACACAAAGCCTTACAAAACTCGGTCATAAAATCGACCGATTCTTTTTTTGCATGCTACTCGACCGATGTTTGCCAAGAAACCCACATTGGGGTTGACCGATGTTAATATCGGTCAAGTTGTGTGACCGACCGATTTTTTACGGCCCTTTGTGGCCAGCCTTAGGTATTTTATTAAGAAAGAAATTAATTAATTTTATTTAATAAAACTCAATTGCACATCCTTTTTAAGAAAATTACATGTCTAAAAAGCCGTTAATCGTTAAACGAAATAAATTACGTTATCGCGACGAGAATTTAATTATTTTACAATAGATGAGCACTTTCATATATATTTTCGACAACCTTTATTTATTTATTTTTTGTTTTCCCTGTACAAGAATTTGCATGACATATCACATATGTTATACTCTAATCTATAAGTTCGAAGACTCAATATTTTTTTGTAAAATAGGCATAAATATTTGCATTGAGCTAAAAAAGATTCATCATTTTTTGCATTGAAAAATATACATCATTAGCTTTTCAACTATATATATGATAAAATTTTGAATCAGAATAAATACAGTTTCAAGAAAATAGAAGATTTTTTTTTTTTTTTTTTTTTTTTTTCCGATATTAAAACTTGCTTGATATCTCACATGTGATATAACACTATTATGTAAGTTTGAACACTTAACATAGTGTCGTAAAATGGCAATAAGTATTTGTATAGAACTAAAAAAGATTTACAATTTTTTGCATTGAAAAACAAACATCCTTAGCTTTCTAACCATAGCCTCCAAGTTTTATCCATTCTTACCACACACTCTTCTTCCACATATGTGAACTTTAAATAGCCAATTCACCTTCTTACACAACCTTCCTCTACACTCTTCATTCAAATTTGAATTTGAATTGCCTATACAAAATCGCCAACCCACACTCTTACACATTCACTAGCTTTCTTTACACACTTCCTTCTCACAAACCTATAACAGACACATTTGAATTATATTATTCAAATAAACCTTGTCTCCTACTACACAACCTGGCCACCTATCTCATTTCTCCCACACTCACAACTCTTTCATTTGAATTTGAATTCAAATAAAACCTCCCTCACAACCTAACTTCTTCAACATACTCTTTTATCTCATTCTCTCACAAACACATTTGAATTTGAGTTTCAAATTGTGCCTTTTTCCTTCCTACATGACAATGTCTTACACACCGTAGCTTCCTACAAACTCTACTCACTCACAAACATACAACTATCAAATTTGAATTTCATTAGTTGCCTCCTTATCTAAGATAATGCTTCCACCACACTCTTTCCTCTCACAAATCATCAACTTATATATTTAAATTTGAAATTCAAATAACACTTTTACAGCACATTATATGACAATCCTTCTTACACACTCAACCCTCTCATAACACACACTTTCTCTAGTTTTGAATTTGAATTTAGAAATTCAAATTTGGAAGGCAAGCTATTACTCAACATCAATAGTTATTCTTTTTCTCATTCATATTTGACTAAACCCCTAACTATCTAGTTACACACTTCACTAAATATTTTTAATCATCTAATCCTTGGCTAAACTAGCTGGTTGACCTTATCCAACTTTGAGTGTTGGAATGAATTTGGAAAGGTCAAAGGTGAAGTGCACTTGTGGGTTTAACAAGAGACGAGAATTTATAAACGAGCCATGAGTCGGACCAGGGCTGACGCGCCAGCACGCCAGAGGCTGGTCGAAGACATGGCTTGTCTATAAATACCCGCTCTTGTCTAGTTTCTTTCTCACCTCTTGCCGTTCATTCTTTCTCTCTATTTTCTTCTCTATAATCCATCTAAGTATACTATCTTATTATGTTCTAACTTCTTCTCTTATCATCTATTGAAATAACACTTCTTCTGCAAGAGAGATACACAAGAACTTAATCCACTCTTGAGTATTGTATCGAGAGTATTCTTCCCTATACTCTTTCTTCTAGAATCGAGTCTCTAGGACATGTTAGGTTTCAAACAAACAAACTCATAATCATTTGTAAGGGTGTATAAAGTCTTGTACCTTGGTGGTCAAGCCTAGATCGGGTGAAGGTCAAGTTGGGGTTTGATACTTCTGTGAGGAAGTTCTTTGTGGTCTTAGTGGAAAAGTCGAATCACGAGGTTCTTGTGGGTGGTTTCCGAGGGCGGAATAACGTTGGGAGTTGCTCTTCTTTGTGAGAGCCGATCTTAGTGCATATCGGTGGAGTGAAGTTGTAATGGGTTGTAATCCATCATAAGGATTATACTTAGTGAATATTATCGGTGTCGTTGATTCACAATTGGACGCACGGATGGTATAAACCCCCATCCCGAACCAGTATATATCGCGGTGTTTATCTCTTTCTCTCCACTCACTTTATATTGTGGTGTTTGGTTGTTGTTGTGCATATTTACCTATGAAGACTTAAAGTTGTTAAACCTTAAATAAGTCAAAGACCATATTCACCCCCTAAAACCCTTTTCCTTATTGGATAAGGACTAAATCCATTATAAATACAAAACCTAGAATTGGATTATATAATCAATTATTCACTTTAGCAATAACCCTAAAACCCTTTTCCTCTCATCCCTTAGTTCTAATAGCGTATCAATATTAACGGCCCACGCCCCACTAATTATATGCCAATACCAAGCCTATTACCAAATATTTAACAAGGCCCATTACCAAACATTTAGGGTGCGTTTAGTTGGAGGAAAACACCCTTGTTTTCCACAAAATATTTTGTAGAAAACAAGGAAAACAGAGATCACGTTCAAATTAGCGTTTTCCAACAAAATATTTTCCAAAACACAAAATTTCTATTTCCAACTCTAATAAACAAAACCACAAAACTCTTTTTTTTTTGTTTTCCCTATTTCCTATTCTCTATTTCTACTCTATTTCCCTTAAAACAATATAATCAGACACTCCAGCCATACCCTAATGCCAAACACCACACTCCCTTAGCCCACATCAGCATCACCACCATCGTCGGCGTCACTCCAGCCATTTTTTACGTTTTCGTCCGATTCTTTACGTTTTCGTCTGATTTTTTACTTTTTCGTCCGATTCTTTACGTTTTCGGCCGATTTTTTACGTTTTCGTCCGATTCTTTACGTTTTCGTCAGTTTTTTTACGTTTTTGTCTTAATTTTTACGTTTTCGTCCGATTCTTTACGTTTTTGGCCGATTCTTTACGTTTTCGTCCAATTCTTTAAGTTTTCGTCCGATTTTTTACGTTTTCGTCTGATTCTTTATGTTTTCGTCTCATTTTTTATGTTTTCGTCTGATTTTTTACGTTTTCGTCCGATTCTTTACGTTTTTGACCCATTTTTTACGTTTTCGTCTGAGTTTTTACAGTCACGTCCGATTTTTTACGTTTTCGTCTGATTCTTCACGTTTTCGTTCATTTTTTTACGGTTTAGTCTATTTCCTTACGTTGTCTTCTGTTTTCTGCCTTTTTGTTACATTTTTTAGGTTTCGTCGGACGAAAACGTAAAAAACTGACAAAAGCGTAAAAAACTGACAAAAGCGTAAAAAACAGAAGAAAACGTAAAAAAAAGACAAAAACGTAAAAAATGGACGAAAATGTAAAAAAATGGATGAAAACACTATAATATAGAAAACGTAAAAAAAATGTACGAAAACGTAAAAAAAAATGGACGAAAACGTAAAAAAAACATAAAAGAGAGGACGAAAACATAATAAAACGGGTGAAAACGTAAAAAATAGACGAAAACGTAAAAAAACAAATGAAAATGTAAAAAACAGACGAAAAAGTAAAAATATTGATGAAAACGTTAAAAAACTGGCGAAAACGTAAAAAAAGGACGAAATCGTAAAAAGACATACGAAAACGTAAAAATTTAGACCAAAACGTAAAAAAATAGACGAAAACGTAAAGTATCAGACGAAAACATAAAGAATTGGACGAAAACGTAAAGAATCGGACGAAAACATAAAGAATCGGACAAAAAGGTAAAGAATCGGACGAAAACGTAAAAATTTGGACAAAAACTTAAAGAATCGGACGAAAACGTAAAGAATCGGACGAAAACGTAAAAATTCTGACAAAAACGTAAAAAAACAGACGAAAACATAAAGAATCGGACGAAAACGTAAAAAATCTAGACAAAAGTAAAAATAATCAGACGAAAACATTAAAAAATCGGATGAAAACTAAAAAAATAGACGAAAAAGTAAAAACAGACGAAAATAAAAATCGGACAAAACGTAAGAAAAACTATAGATAAAACAAAAAAAGACGAAAAAGTAAAAAAACGTAAAAAAAATAGGACTAAAAAAGACTAAAACGTAAAGAATCAGACGAAAACGTAACAAATCGGACGAAAACGTAAAAAAACAGACGAAAACGTAATAAAACGGACGAAAATGTAAAAACGCGGATTAAAACGTATTATTGTCGATTGAAGATTTTTTCATGTTTTTTGATTTTATATTTTACTTTTTTAATTCTTTATTTTCTCGTATTAGATTTTTTTAGTTATTTTATAATTTAGTTTGTTAGTTTATAATATTTGTTTTTGTGTTTTGATGATATTTTTATAATATTATAAGGGTGAATAGAGAATGGAGATAGAAAACAACACTACTTGAACATGTTTTCTAGTTTTGTAAAATGAAAAACACAAATACATGTTTCTCTAACTAAACGCGTTTTCTAAAATTTTACTTGTTTTGTGGAGATAAAACTCCCCTCCCTTTTTTTACAAAACAAGAAAAAGGAAATGAAGGAAAATGTTTTCCAACTAAACGCAACCTTAGTCTCTAGCAGTTTTCTTAAAAACTACATCTTAATATTTTCCCATGGCGTATTAATCGGGAATCTGTCTTATTGTATTTTTTTTACTAGTTAATGGTTATTCAAGGTCAAGATCAAACGAGAATTCAATAATGATCTATTTTAAGGTACTGGCAGTAAAAAACTTTCTTCGTACATTGCCGTGATTGCAAATTAGATCTGATTGTATTATTTATTTATTTATTCTTAGGGTAAATGGCACAAAGCACTAAACTTAGGGTACGTTTCTAATCAAGGTACTATTTTTTTTTCTTGCATAAAAAAGCGCCCAACAAATTTTTTCAATTAATTTAAGTTTTTTACTGACTTTCGTTAAACCACTTCGTTAGTAAATTACATGTTTGGTCCTTAAATTTTTTTTTCGAAAATATTTATTTTGAAAATATTTTTTTTTTCGAAAAATAAAATTTAGAAAAAAAAATCTAAAAAAAAAAAAAAATCGGAAAAAAATTTTTTTTTTCCAAATTTTTTTTTCTAAATTTTATTTTTCGAAAATATTTTTTCAAAAAAAATTTTAGAAAAAAAAATTTCAAAAAAAAAATAAAAAAAGTTTCAAAAAAAAAAATATTTTCGAAAAAAATATTTTAGAAAAAAAAAAATTTAAAACATGAAATGATTATACGAATTCAAGGACCAAACATGTAATTTACTAACGAATTAGGTTAATGAAAGTTAGTAAAAAACCTAAATCGGCTGAAAAAATTTGTTGAGCGCCTTTTTATGCAAGAAAAAAAGAAGAGTACCCTGATTGAAAACGGACCATAAGTTTAACGCCTTTTTGTGACATTTGCCTTTATTTTTATTTTGCAGTGATGATTTCATTTTACGGGCACAATATGATTTCAGGACATTGAGTTGAACATAACCTGCTGGAATACTTTTAGGACATTGAGTTGAACATATCCCGCTGGAAATACTTTCGTTTATAGAGATACTAGCTTAAAGACCCGTAGAATTGCGGGAAATTTTAAAGAAATTATTCATTAATAAAGTAAGAAACAACAACAAACATAAATAGGTATCGTATTTTCATTAAGAGAATATTGATCAATAATAAGTTCCATTAATGTTGACAGGAAGAATAACAAATCTCCCAACTATACGATAAACAATCTGGTTTTTAACTATGAAAATAATAAACGTTGATCTATCGTCTTTTCCACCTTTGGTAGTGTTGACATATATATGTATGTAGATAACGTTGATGAGTTGAGTAGCCAAATTCCATCCCATGAACACCTTAGAAAAAAGAAAAGTTTAAGTAAAAGAAAGTCGTTAATTATAGCATATAAAAAGTATAGAGTTGGTTAAAACATATCATATGTATATCGTATATACCTCTTGAACATTGATCATAATCCTTGAAGTACGCCTATGTAGACAACGTTTGTAGTAGTTTTCGAGATATCACCATACGCATCACAAATGACAACCTTTCAGATTTCAAAGTTTTTTTTTTATAAAGGATTAAATACCCATCATCAGAAGGCATTGCATAGCCATGAACAGAAGGCATTGAGGCAATGATCTTATTCGAGTTCAAGTTTTTTTTTAATAAAGGATTACATACCCAAAATCAAAAGGCATTGCATACCGATGATCAGAAGGCATCGAGGCAATGATGTTATTTGAGTCAAATTCCTTGTACAGTGTATCGATTTTCTTATTTTGTATCTCTTTAACCGAAATGTAATTCTACTACTATAATTTTCATTTAAGATATTGAAGAATGAATGGGAATCAGATTGTGAGCCCATTGCACGGTCCGTATCGAAAGTCCCTGCCTCTGAAACTTGAGAGCCACTTATTGATGTTTTTTGACTTCCTATGTGTAAATGAAGACGGAAGGAACACATTACTAAAGACTATATACAAACGATTTAGAGGAATGAGTACAGAATGTTATACCAAAGCTAACTATTACAAATAACTGCAAAGTTAATAAAACTATGTAGAATTAACAGGTGGACACTAAATTTAGAGCTAATTAAACAAAACTCGCCCACCCTTTCTTTCCTCAAAAGCTTGATACTGGCTTATTGACAGCTCAAAGCAAATCTAAGAATTATTCAAACTATACTCATCACTAATCAAAATTGCACAACTTTATATTTGGTAGATTATATTGTACTGTAATTGATATCTAAATCATTGCATATAAAGTTACAAACGGTATCTGTAAACCTGCATTTGTCAAACAAACTTCCCACTTAAATCACACTCTTCACTTTTACTTGGTCTATTTTCACTTTCATTAAATCCTCTTACTCCTCTTTCCATTTTTTCATCATCTTACTGTAGCTTAGCTTTTATATCATCAATATCCAATGAGTGTAATGAAATGCTTTTGTAGCTAAGTGAAGCAAACGGCCAACCTATGACATATGTTAAGAGTTATGGTGGAGCAAAGTATTTTTTTCGTAAATTTTATGTTTTGGCACGAATGTTATAAGATTCTTACCAGACTTTAATGTTTCCACGGAATAATCAATTGCTCCATTCCTTACAACAGCCATCTGAGTGTGTCTGCATAATTGCTTCAAATGTAAAAAAAAAAAAAAAAAAAAAAAAAAAAAAAAAAAAAAAAAATACAATTCAGAATATCGAGACTATAATCAAACACATTTTCATCTGCACTCACGTCAACCAAATGTTGTTGTTGGGGATGCTCTTCATGCCGATCAATCCCCACTCGGCGTCAAATTTCAACTGATTCCATCACTATCTCCATCGTTCTTTCTTGTCCAGATTTCTTCTCAGACTCTTCTTCATGTCCCCTGTGCACAACATGGTTTGAACAAAGAGCTCTCCTGACCTATACAACAAACGTACATGCAATAACAATTTACACAAATCATGTTTGGGATGTGACATCGAATGGTATTGAGTTGAATACACATAGCAGTGACACAATTTGGCAGTTTGGGGTAGCCAAAACACTTTTTGCCAAAGAGTTTAACAAAAAAAAAAAAAAAAAAAGACTCGTTAACAAATTTTATGTGAAATATAATTACATAGATTACAGTCTTTCAGCAATCTAAAGTTCTGAATGAATGATGTCATAGATGTGTGTAAAGAACATTTAGTGTCACGTTTTCACCGTCTAAATTCTTCTTCAACCTTAACTTTGGCACCCCTTGTATGACTTAATACCTATACCAGATAACATATTAGATTCTTAACATTTTTAACAACCAACCTGCATTATGAGTCTGGGCACGTTTCAAACTTTACAACCACCTGGTTTTACACACTAATAGCTGTATAAACTGTCAAAGTGAAGAAAGAAGGAACCTGGCCAATATCAATACTTCAGCTGTAATGGCTTGAACATGAGAATTGGCATAAGCCGCAACGGATTTAGGTGGCTTTCAGCAATCTAAAGTTTTGAATGAATGATGTCATGGATGTGTGTAAAGAACATTTAGTGTCATGGATGTGTAAACTGTCAAAGTGAAGAAAGAAGGAACCTGGCCAATATCAATACTTCAGCTGTAATGGCTTGAACATGAGAATTAGCATAAGCCGCAACGGGTTTAGGTGTCTTTCAATCACCAAATAAGAGTGTCTTTTGGTAATATATAACCTGATCCCTGCTAAAGCTGTTCCACCCAACAAATTGCAATGTGTTAACCGTCCACTGACTTCCTTTGTTCGTCCAGATCCCAATAAATTTACAAAATGCAGTTACATTAATTAGAACGGTAAATATTTAGTCCAAATAAGTGTCATTGTAGAAAAAAAAACCGTACGAAAAATGACCCATTTCAACACAAATCAGACTTTGCTCATCTTGATCTTTTATTTTATTTTATTTATTTTATTATTTTTTATTTTTTTATTATAAGCTTATAATCTACTCATGTCTTATAAGTAAGCCATAAGCTCAATTAAGCAACATCATAAGCCGAGAAAAGTAAGCATGTGAGCTTTCAGAAAAATGTTAAAAACTGAAAACTTTTTTCCGATAACGTAATCCTAAATTAAACCATACCAACTACTGATTATGCTAAACTCGTTAGCAGCCAAGAGGAAACTTAAGAGGGGTGTTTGGCTAACTGCACTAATGTATACAATGCTTAAAAAAATCTACACGTCGCCAAAATAGTATTAAGAATTAGTAATATCATCAAAATAGTATTATCTAACCTCTTTTTCATCCAGTCGATAGGCAAGAGGCTTAATTCCATGCATCCAGTCTCCTTTGATGTCAGGGATATCCTATCGGAATAAATATGACACAGTTAGTACCAAGGCACATCTAAAAGAACTTCATTTAAAAGCCTTGCTAGTTATATGATTTATACCCTAAAAAAATGTTGTTGGGGTTGCAAACGCGGCAATAATTCCTGCTGCAAATATACATTGGTTTGCTATTAGATCTTGGAAAACTGAAACATTTTAGTGGCCAAAAACAAAAAGTAGGATGCTATGACCCGATTGAATCGAAAAAAAAATGGATGGAAACAAATAGCTTACTCAATGATTCTTCGTTTCTTAATGACGGAAATATTTTTCTAATCCCATCTCTTTCTGAGTCATGATTTCATATTTTTGCACAAATTATCAATACCAACTAAAAATTCGTTATACCCATTTCATAATATTAGTTAATTTGCTAAAATTCCACATACCCATTTCACAACAACCTATGTTAATTCACCCTATCACAGTATAAACCATAAGTTCCTATACAACTCCTTTGTTAATAAAGGCATACGTATATTAAAATTCACATTTATGTGAATAGTATGTCTACAAAAGTTACCAATATATTACTTGATAGTCTTGCAAGAACGAACAACCTCACACTGCATGTTTGACCCATAACTCTATACAGCCCATGTTCTGCATGTTTGACCATAATTCAATACAGCTCAATTTTCAACCCATTAGAGCTAAAGTTAATGAAATCAGACCAACAAATATTAGGATGAAGGTAAAGTTAGTGTGGCAATGTACCGTTACTCTTAGCCTGTATTCACACGACGCAACTGATAATAGAGCTCCTTTATTCTCATTTGATAGTAACGACAGAAGATCACGTGCTAGTGGGCTTACATATGTAGAAACAAATAGACCAAATAAAACATGATTTATGGTAATAAACATGTAGATTAATTATTGCATATGTAAAATTCAAAATTTTAATCTTTAGATGTTTACAATGCATAAATCATTTATCAAACTGATAAAAGAAAATGATAGCGACATTTTATCAAACAGATGATTGCATTTGATACCGGTGTAACAACACACCACAACACCTAATCAACAAAATTGAAAATCAAATCAAACTAAAGACATAGTATAAATAAAAACGTAAAAACAAATTAAAATATTTGAATACCTTTAAAAGCAAATGCTTGAGCCTATATGTTCAAAGGCAGAAGAATCATTCTTTTTATGTGTTTCTTATGGTTTGACATGTCAAGCCTGCAAAATCAAAAGATCAAACAGAAGAATCAAATGAAGTGAAAATTTTGTATTAAAATTTGAATTGAAAAACAATTAAAGTGAGTCGAAACACTATAACAGATCAAATCGTGCTTAACTCTAATATTTACATAAACAACCTCAAAGACTAAAAAAATGAAAATAATTTAAAATAATCGAGTTCATTTCAATTAAATGACCCACCAACATAGATCGACTTTAAAGGGGTGTTGAAACTGTTTCAATCAAGATCTAAACCATGAAAAGAAATTGTAAGCGTATTTATATTTCTTTTTTAATCGGTTTCACCATCATTTGAAATTGATATCATTGATTTTGAAGAGCTTTCTTGTTTTGATTTATGGATTGTGTTAGTGATGATTGACTGGACCGAATCAAAACAAATCGTTGAATTTTTGAATGGATTAATGCTTAACAAAACGTAGAGAAGAAGAAATAGTGGAATTGAAACTGATTTTGAAGGAATTTAATGCTTAGCAAAATTAGTGATTAGAGGAGCGTATTGGAGTACTGGACTCACTTGTTAAAAAGACTACATTGGAGTATTGTACAGGAATGGTTTAATAAGGAAAGACACATCAGCCCATTTATTGGGTTTTTAATGTTTTGTGTTTTTAATGTTTTTTTTAGATGCATTATAGGTGTTGTACATTGGGGTTAAATTAGGAAGGACATTAATCACTTTTTTAATGCTTGTGCTTCAGGGCACTTGTAAAAAACCTTATTTTATTATAATATATATAGATGCTTTGTTTACATTACACGCTTCATAAGGCCGTTTACATTATACACTTCATACTGACATTTGAAATAGCTTGTATAGTTGTCAAAATCGCGATCCTGATCGTAGGATCGTATGATCCTACGATCTTACGCAAAAAAAATGATCAGGATCTTAACAAGATCGTAATTCAAGTAGGATCGTATCAGGATCGTAGGATCGGATCATAAGATCTTAGGATCGCCTTTTTTTTTTTTTTTTTTTTATTTTTTATTTTTTATTTTTTGCTATATTAACTTATATTATGCATAAGTCCATGTCTTAAAGCCCAATGACTAAGAATTTTTTATGAAAGCTATTATTTTGATGTTGTTAATTGATTGTCTTTTGCAAGATTAATGAGTGTCAAATCATTATGCTTTTATGGACTATTTAGAAATACTTTAGATGTGTCTTTTTGGGTTTATTGTGAAAAATGATTTCGTGCTTTGTAACATGTCAGAAGCTTGTTTTTTGTAGACATCAAGATTCGTGTTCAGGAGGTCGGGGGAACTTAAAATAAAGATTAGACATGGTATTATTAGGTAAGAATGGGGGAAGGTGTGTGTGTTTTCTAGAGAGAGAGAGTGAAACCACACACACCTTCAAAGAATGTTACATGAATTCCCTAACCCTCCTAGCTAACTAGGAGGGGTATTTATACAAAGATTCTAGTCTAACTATCCACTATTTGCTAAACTAGTCCCTGTACTTAAATACTATGCAATTCCCGAATATAACATTACTTTTAAGTCTAACAATCTCTCCCCAAAGTGATGTTATATGGGAATTGCTTACAAAGTTCCCTACAAGTAAAATATAAACCATTAAGCGCAGAGAATGATCTTCAAACTTCATTACTTCGTTCAGCTTGTAGAATCTTCTCAGCTTTCATTTCTTTACTTGCAGAAGAACGTGAGCAAATCTAATTAGGGTATAATTCTGGGTGCCCTGAGTGCTCTCCCCTAATTAGTGCTCTCCCCCAAACTAACATCCTTTCTGATTACTGTCGTGATTCTGAAGAAGTCTTTTGATAGTTAAATGCATCCCGTCTTTTGTCTTCTAACACGCAGCGGAAAATGTAGAACAGACTGTAGACTCGACCTTCTTCAAGATTATCCATTCGGGGCAAATCGAGTATCAACATCTTCATCTCACCAAATGCATCCCAGTTATCTTTCATATGATAAATCAGCCCATAACGTACACATGAAATGATAACACCAAAGTAACAAGTTGAACCACTGATCATCTTGATCTTGTTGCCCGAAATTGGTGAAGGTGGATAAGGTAGAAGTGCGTAGAATAAGATGAGTAGAAGATAAGACATAGAATCAACCAATCTCCGACACAAATCATTTCATAAATCATTAAGCCCGATCACGTGAACTTGTTGTGCGTCCTCGATGTACACATTTCTCTCCCCTGCTGGTTACGATTAATCGGAATCAGCATAATGATGTGTACGTGAATTATTAACTGGAAGCACTTTATCATTAACCCAATTAGCCTATGAGAAGATGTCGATAAACCCAATCTACTAACAATACCATTTTTGATGTCTAACTCTTTATCAACCTCCTGTATAAAAAACAATGGCTTTTTGTAGTAACCACATGAGAAGATAGCCCAATATGACGAACTTGAGAATGAAGTAAAATCACCCAGATTTGTGACTTAATCTTGTACGATCCTTGTGACTAAGAACGGTGTACCCTATACCCTCAACAGAAGTATTAGTACAAAACCTCTTGACGTATCCTCAACTACTTTGTGAGTATAGAGAGAAAGAATCACAAAAGTAACTAGATATCCAAGTCTTCGTCACCATTTAATATATGCCCAAACAAGTCATCTTCGCGGAAGGGTAGAAAGAAAGAAGATGAAATAAGTACACGCGTCCATAAAACCTTACTTCAAACCCAAATAAATAATAACGAATCATCCCCGTAGTCACATTTCATTGCAAACTTTAGCCATTGTCATTTGATAGTGAATCTTGATCAGGATCGTTTTAGCGATACGTGGTGTTTTGAGGATGAAGGCCAATAATTTTTTTTTAACTCGTCACATGCAAACTTTTGTCGGAACAACTTGTAAAAACTCTTGTCAACACGGCAAACCACACTCTTGTTTAATAGTGTACACGTGAACTTGGAATATAACATGCAAACTTACTTCACATCTTCACAAGCAAATGTTAAATGCAAATACACTATTCTGCTTTGTTTATTATAATATTATCAAGTTGACAAACATTTGTAAACATTACACGTCAAGATCCATAACAAATTATTGTCAAGGCCAATAATATTTAAACCTTTGTCTATTCTGCTTTGTCTATTCTGCTTGAAAAGTGAACTCATGGAAAGAATACACGTCAAGATCCATGCAAAGTTAAACCTTTGTAAACATTACACGTGAAGTAACTTGATTAAGGATAGCACAACACGTCTTTCACATGCTACGTTGGTTGTAATATATAGTGTCATGGATATCTCTTGCAAACCACACATTCACGTGAAACTTAATATTACTACTTTCAGTATACCAACTCAGTGGCATATAAAAGACTTCAAGTGCACTTGCTTAACATTCTCGTCTTATACAAACCGTATTCTTCAAGTGCTATACGAGAAGACTTCAAATAAACCGAACTCGAGAAGATTCGACTAGAAGGTTGCTCGAATAACTTCACATGTTCGACAAGATACGTGATCAAGATAATTGTGGTTCGACAAGAGTAAACTTGGTTCAATCAACATGTTGTGGTTTGATCACTTTGGTTCCACAAGCAAACTTTGGTTCGATTATGTTGATGAAGTGAACAAACTTTGGTTCGACCATATATATGGTTCGATGAAGGTGGTTTGATGAAGTGAGGGTTTGATCAACCTAGCTCCTTCGATCACAGGATCTCCTTCGACTGTATGTTCCTTCGATCATACCCTCCTTCGACAATATCATGTTTCTTGGTTCGATGAATCCTACTTCGATCAAGTAGTCGTTCGACTATATCATGCTCGTTCGATCAACAACTCGTTCGACTAGATTACCATGGTTCGACTAGTTACTCCTTCGATCACATAAGCTCCTTCGACTAGATAATCCATGGTTCGATAAAAAATGCTTCGATGAAAACCTTGGTTCGATGAGTTGCTTAGACTACAGTGAGTTCGACTACTTCCTTCGACTACATGTTGGTTCGACTATAATAGTCGTTCGACTATCTAGTCGTTCGACTATTTAGTGGTTCGACTAAATAGTGGTTCGACTATTTTAGTCGTTCGACTAGATAGTTATTGGATCACATCAATCTAGCTTGATTGAGTGATGTTCGTTCGACTATGCTGCTTCGATGAAATGGTTGCTCGTTCGGTCACAAGTGTTGCTCGACTAGAGTTTTGCTCGTTCGACCAATGTTCTCGTTCGATGAGATTGTTGCTTCGATCAAATGCTTCGATCAAGTGAACAGTAGAAACACCAAATGAACAGTAACGAGCCCTAACTCACTATATTCACCTCAAAACCCCACGATTCGCCCCTGGTTAGCTCTGATGCCAATTGTAGACATCAAGATTCGTGTTCAGGAGGTCGGGGGAACTTAAAATAAAGATTAGACATGGTATTATTAGGTAAGAATGGGGGAAGGTGTGTGTGTTTTCTAGAGAGAGAGAGTGAAACCACACACACCTTCAAAGAATGTTACATGAATTCCCTAACCCTCCTAGCTAACTAGGAGGGGTATTTATACAAAGATTCTAGTCTAACTATCCACTATTTGCTAAACTAGTCCCTCTACTTAAATAATATGCAATTCCCGAATATAACATTACTTTTAAGTCTAACATTTTTTAAGTAAACCATGTAGATACTTGACCTAATTTTGTTCATAATTTATTTTATGTTTCATATAAAAGCATGAATTATATGTTAGAAATTTTCAGTAATATTATCAGAATATTCTAATTTAATTTGTTTGATTATCAAGAAAAAAAATATTGTGTTGCTCTCAATTATAAATTATGTCGTTTCATTTTCAGATACAATCCATTTATCTTTTTTGTATTAAATTATATACTGTAAAAAAAAAAGTCACAGAATCACGTACCAATAAATTAACACTATATTTTTTGCATTAATCTAAATGCTATCACAAAAACCTATAATAAAAAATATTGAACAAGAAGTAGGTGCACGTATGTAGTAACTTTGTGCAAGTGAGCATTGCAATATATCTAATATTCTACTAATACGGTACTTGAACATATAAAATTTTCTTTTATCATCTACTTAGATTCGTTTATCACATGAAATATTATATAGAAATATAAAACTACAACCCCAATACAAAAATATATACATTTTCATAGGATCTTACGATCCCGATCCGATCCTACGATCACGATCTTGCAAAGCCGAAAACGATCCTAGATAAGATCCCGATCCTGAAGACCTTCGCTTGTATGATGCAATGACGTTAAAACTTGTTTACATTGTACACTTCATATTGTCGCTTGAAATAGTATCTTTAATAGTATTATACGAGTGGGAGGACCCACGCGTTGTTGCGGGAATGCGGTGCTAAGTCTTGTTTGAAAGTTAGTCATTAAGGACTAAATTTGAAAAAGATCGATAAACCAAAGGACTATTTTTGGAAACTAATTCTGGAAATAATATGTTTTTTTTGGAAAAAGTCCCTAAAATTCTCGGCGCGTTGCATCATTAGTCCCCGGAGGACCTAGCATGCAAAAACATTTACACCTTAGGGACTAAGTTGCACATGAAGACTATTAACCCAAGGACTATTTTTGAAAATTATTCTGGAAATAATATGTTTTTTTGCTGAAAAAGTCCTTAAAATTCTCGGCGCGTTGCATCGTTAGTCCCCGAAGGACCTACCTTGCAACGAAAGTTACACCTTAGGGACTAATTTGCAAACGGGTACTGTTTCGTCCACTGTAGCAGCTACAGTGCTTTTCTACAGTGGCCCTTCCTCCTTTTAGTATATAGCTAGTTATAATGCTCGTGCACGCACAGAGCTTTTTCTAAATATTTTAATTATGTATTATTATCAACCGAAAAACAAACAATCTAACATGTTCTAAATTGTTTTACTTGTTGCTTCATCTTTTTGGGCATCCAATTCAGAACCAAGGAAACGACTTTTTATAGGATCAAATTATCATATTATAAAAGAAATGTGCCCTTCTAATATATGAAGTGCTTTACAGTAACTAACTTGAAGCTTTTCCTCTAAAAGACTAAAATTTATAGTGAGAATGATGATATCAACCGCTTGCTCTATATATGTGTTATACTTTTGTTGATACCTGCTTGGTTTAACCAATTATATTCATAAATAATTATTGAAAGAACCATGGATAATACATGAAAAATGTAATGCAAATATCAAGCAAGGATTTTTGGAAGTTTTCAAGTGCAGATGAATTCATTCCTGAACGCGGAAACTCCTTGGCTGGAATTACTGGAGAGACGCTCAACTGCGATCTCTAGCCCATTTTCTAGGCTTTGACATAAGTCTCGTCAATGGGGTTTGAACATAAGTCGCACTAACATGGTTTAAACATAAGTCTAGCAGCGTAAGCTGCTCAATAAACTCGCCTCTGCTGAAAATCTCTGTTGCCCCATAAATTATACGTTTTTCGGGTTCCTGACCACGTTTAGCGAGCTATTTCAAGTATTCATATTCTGCATAGTTTCCACCAACAACGACAAATAAGAAAGGAGGAACATTAAAAGATGGAGGAAGAAAACCAAATTCATGGAGAAAGTACAGTAGGCAAAAAGTCATGCAAAACGCAATGTGAATTACTTCATGTTGGGAATTAAATATTCAAGAAGTTTAATATCGGGTTCTATTCAAAGAAATACTCTAAGTGTGATTCTGTTGCTAGTGCATTTGGTTCCTGCTGGTAATGTTTGTTCCTGCTGCTAGAACATTTGTTCCTGCTGCTAGCGATAAATGATTCTGCTGCTAGGCTTAACATTCTGCTGCTAGCGTTAACATTGCTTCTGCTTAAGTACATTCTGCTGCTAAGTGGATAAGTATGAAAAGATATTACGTATATTTTGGTCAACAATATACGGTAGATAATATCTTACCCCATGTGCTTAGTTAACAAGTTGTGTACACAGATACATGTTGTATCTTATGTACTGACACACTCAAGATAAGTTAGCAAGTAGTTCGACTAGACTTTAAGCAATATTGTGAAGATCTTCTTGGACTATAAAAGAAGATCTTAGACTAGATATTATGTGTTGGTTGATATTGTGAAAACACTTAGAACTTTCATAACTATTTGAACAAGAACAAACACAAAAATACCACAAGAAAGAAAAACTTAAGATTCAAGGTTGTAACCCTAGTGATATCTCAAGATCACTCGTATTATTATCTTAATAATATTGAATCGTTTGGTGTTAATCTTTCGTTGTTCATTGACATATAACAAACACAACCGTTCCATTTCCATAACCATAATAACCTTCTAAGTGTGATTAAGTAGATTCCGCATACTTAATCATATAAACTCAATATATCATACACACAAAGTACAAAAGGTTTAACCACCTTAACCGTGTGTCGAATCCTAACACTTCACATCACGTCATTCTGCGTATACAAAAATTTAACTTCCCCGCGCACTTTTCATTTATCTAGTTAAAGCACAACCTACTCACTGTGCGCTGCTGCTATATCTAAAACATAGCTACAAATTCTTTATATCACCATAATATACTTCATTATCGCGACACTTGATTTCTTAATAACTAATACAATTTTATATAACTTAACAATTCCTGAGCGTAAACACGCTTACTACTTAATTTGTGCATCATATAAAACATCTTCAACGGAAATTAACTACCTGAATAACTAAATAACATAATGTCAATAAAAGTATAATAATTATGATACCTTTGCTATCGTTAGCATCAGTATCCTGAGCGTTACACTTAACAGCAACAACAAACGTTTACCAGGCCTAAAACTAAAAAAACTGTTACAAATTAACCATTTTCCGTTGAATTCGACAGCGGATATTTTAATAACTTACTCTGATTTCCCCTAAAACTTATGTTGGGAATTAAATATTCTGAAGATTAGTATCGGGAATTAAAGGATTACAAGATCAGTTCTACTCAAAGAAATACTCTAAGTATCATTCTACCGCTAGTGCATTTGATTCTACTGCTAGCATTAAACATTCTACTGCTGAATGATACTGCTGCTAGTGAAGAAGATTCTACTGTTGAGTGGATAACTATTGAAGTATTCTACTGCTGGTTGGATAAGAATACAAAGATATTATGTGTATAATAGTCAACAATACACGGTAGATAATATCTTTAGACAAAGTGTTTAGTAACAAGTTGTAAACATAGATACATGTTGTATCTTAATGACTGACACTCTCAAGCATGTGTTCGATTAGACTTGACAATATTGTAAAGATCTCTCTTGGACTATAAAAGAGAAATCTTAGACTAGATATTATGCGTGCTTAATTCACGAATGAATTAGATCGTAACTGTTAAGAGAATAGAACAAACACAACAATATCATAAGTCATAGAAACATAAGATTCAAGGTTTTGTAACCCTAGTGATAGTGAAGATCACTCGTATTATTGTGAGTAATATTGAATCGTTTGGTGATAAACTTTCTTTGTTCATTGTTCTACAACAAACATAATTGTTCCATTTCCATATCCAAATAACCTTCTAAGTGTGGTTAAGTAGATTCCGCATACTTAATCATATTAACTCAATATATCATATACACAAAGCAACAAAGGACTAACACCCTTATAGTGTATTGAGTCCCTCTCCTCAACTTAGATTGTTCATAAGGATTGCAACACATCAGGTCACAGAGCCAATCAAAGTACAACATTGCAGCATGTACCTTCGTGCAGCGCCTTCATAGTTTAAAGGGAATGAAACGCCATCATCGGTTCCATATCCTGTTACTTGAACGTTCTTTGAATACCAGGCATGATATCTCTTAGTAACAGCTGATATTCCATATACTGATTAGGAAGATCTATACAGGAAATCTGTACTTTGGGAGACTTTCGACTGGTTTCACCATTCAACCTGATCCGTAAATATACCTAACAGACTGCATATGTTGTCTTTCATCTGAATATCCCACTCCTTGTTTATGCAGTGACCTGATCCAAACGCACATTGTTTCTGCATAAGTATTATCCAAACATACCTTATTCTTTACTTTATAGTTGCCTGATCCTAGCACCTATCTATTCTAGAGCAACCTGATATACATATTAAGTGCATTCCTAGTATACCTCACTATAGAAACTTATAATATCTTCATATCATAAGCTGTTAAGGCAACTTACCAATATGAAAAAAGTAAATTGAAATGGGTCAATTCATGATATACTTTAAAAAAATGAGGCTTGCACAGTGTAGAATATATTTTACCAGGTACCTCAAAAAACTGGACTCGCATAACGACTTATCATATCAACATACATTCTGATGATATAACCAAATCCAAATACTATCTCCCGCATACAAACTCCAATCCTGTTTTAGTATAGACTGAGGATTCCTCTTAAGATAAGAGACGCCTTTTTCCCAAAAATTTCTTAGTTTGCCGATTAGTAGTCAAATTGTTTGAGCTCTAACACATTCTATATGATGATATGCAGTAATGAGAACCATTTATTCACCTTCATTGCTCTGGTAATCTCAGCAAAAATGACCACTTCCACCATCTGGAAGATCATCATGATCCACACTTGTTAAAACACTATAATGCACACTGCAAGATAAGGACAGAACATTCTCAATAGTGGGTGTCGGCACATCCAACCTGATATGGTGCATAAAAAGATATCAATACCCTTTGCATATTGCCGTCTGTCATAGTAATAAAACATATTAAAAAGAATGTATCCAAACAACATATGCAACAAAAACTAATATGAGCAAATTAAAGCTAGGTCCATATAAGTGTTGAATGAGGCTCTTTTCCAGAGTTGGCCATAAAAGGGCAATTATAAAATTAAGTGAAAATAACAGAAAACAAATTTTGTTTCACAAAGAACATAAATCTTAATAATACTTTATATGTGCTAGTTTGTTTAAACCTCATGTTGATGCAAATAATGTTCTAAAAACGTTATTTATATCTTTCGATAACTTCACGTTTTGAGGATGACAAAATGCAAAAACACGTTAAGTTAAAATTAACGTAAACAAGTTTTTAATCGAAAGTTCCCATTTCTATGCAAATCACTCTAGGTATGCACAATCAAATTTACAACTTGAAAAATGATCAAAGAAGTGAATTTGTGTTTAAGACTTCACATTTTTGATGTGACAAAATATTTCTTTCAAAAATATACTTTACAAATTATTTTTGAATAATTAAGAAATGTTTTAATGGAAAAATATATTCAAATAACATAACAGCTATTTCCCCCCCAAAATCAGCTCCAAACTTCCCCAAATAAGTTTTCACCAGAAAAGACAAAAAGAGGAGCGTTTTTGTGTGGCACGGTACCACTAAATTTAGTGGTACCGTGTGTGATTTGGTGGAGCCGTGCCTTCATAACGGTCAGATTTTTTTTGCCTATAAATACCAGCCCACTTCACAGTTTTTGGGTATCCTTTTTTACACAGAACTTTCTGAGTTCAATACCCTTCTCACATTTTCTCTTCTTGATCATTTAGTTTAGTTTTTCATTTGTTCAAGAGTGATCCAAAAATCCAACCTAGAGATCCTCTTCATTCCTCTTCAAGTGCAAGAGAAGAACACAAGGTATCCCAATTGATACAAAGTGTTGTAGTTGTAGTTAGATCACTTGTAACATTTGTTACACACTTGATTGTATCATAGTATACATCAAGATCATTTTTCTTTTGAGAGTTTGTGAGAGAAGATCATTGTGATCTTATAGAGATATTGAATATCTCTAGTAGCCATTGGGCTTGTGTGTTGATCAAGGGTATATAGAGTAGAGTGAGTCAAGTAAGAGTTGATAATTGTGATCTTGTGAGATCTTGGAGATCTCTTGAAGCCATTGGGCTTGTGTGATTGATCAAGTGGATCAAGGGTAGATCGGGTAGATCGAGTCTAGTGTGTTGATAGTGTAAAGTAGAAAGGATCAAGTAGATCGTGGTAGATTGGTGCTAGCTAAGATTAGCTCTCGACATTTAGCTTAGTGTCAGAAAATAGGATAAGCAACGTGTACAGTTTTCTCCGCTTGAAGGGAGGTCTTGTTGACATAGTGCTTGAAACTCTCGAGTGTGGTACTCGGGGAGTGGAGTAGGGCGAAGAAGAGCTTCGTGACCGAACCACTATAAATTCCTTTGTCCCGGTTTGATCTTTCCATCTCTTTAATTTACTTTCATTACTTATATTAGTTAGTATAGTTTAGAGTTAATATTGGTGTTGATTGATTACACATAAGATTCGAATCAAAGTTTTTCAACGTAAAGCTTTTAAGAAGATTTAAAAACTGGTTAAAACTATTCAACCCCCCTTCTAGTTTTCCACAATTGGTATATGAAGCCACGTCAGTCAAGATTTTAAAGTAAATTGTATTTTAAAACTTGAATCGATCAATGGATTTCGACAAATATCTAGAAGGGCAATCTATGCAAGGACCACCACTTTTCGAAACCGATTGTTTTATATATTGGAAAACAAGATTCAAAACGTATGTGAAATCAAAAGAAATTGATCTTTGGCATATTATTACCGAGGGTGACTTTCAACCGATTCAAAAGAATCCGGAAACTAAAAGGGATGAAATAGTTCCTTATAATAAACAATGTGATGAACTTAAAAGAAAATTAGCCAAAAATGATGAGGCTAAAATGATGATTTACAATGCTTTGCCTAAAAAGGAATTTGAAAGAATTTTCATGTGTAATACGGCAAAAGATATTTGGAAAACTTTGTTAGTCCCTCACCAAGGTAATAATCAAGTCAAAGAGAACAAGATAGATCTTCCTGTTCAACAATATGAACAATTTTCCATTTTGGAAGATGAATCAATAGACAATGCTTCTGCTAGATTTAATACTATTATCACTAGTCTTAAAGCTCTTGATGAAGGTTACTCTAGCAAGGATTATGTTAGGAAGTTTCTTAGGGCTCTACATCCCAAATGGAGAGCAAAGGTCACCGCCATTGAAGAGTCAAAGGACTTGGTGACATTATCTCTCGATGAACTAATAGAAAACTTGAAGGTTCACGAGATGATAATCAAGAAAGACTCCGATATAGTCAAAGGCAAAAGCGAGAGAGTTAGATCTCTAGCACTGAAAGCCAAAAAGGAGTCTAGTGATGAGGAATGTTCGAGTTTCGATAGTGAAGATGAAGAGTATGCGTTAGCCGTTAGAGACTTTAAAAAGTTCTTTAGGAGAAGAGGTAGGTTTGTTAGGCAACCTTGTGATGACAAGAAGCCGTCACACAAGAACCGAGTTGAGAAGAAAGGGACAAGTGATAGGAAATGCTTTAGATGCGGAGATCCCAATCACCTAATAGGAGAATGTCCCAAACCACCGAAAACCAACAACCAAAGAGCTTTCATTAGAGGCTCTTGGAGTGATAGCGGTGAAGAAGAAGAGAAGAAGCCCAATGATGAAACATGTCTAATGGCTCAGGCTTCTAATGAGGTACATTCTGACTCTTCTTATTATAGTGATGATAATTCATCAATAGATGACAATATATTACATGACGAATATAATAAACTATGTGAAGTAAGTTCTAAAATTTTTGGTATAAACAAAACACTAGAATTAAAATTGCATGAACTCGAAGTGCAAATTTTAGAACTAAAGGATCAAGTCAAAAGACTTGAGAAAAATAAAGAAGTAGACGTAGGATGTAAGTCATGCATAAGTCTTCGAGTAAAAAATGAGAAACTCAAAGAAAATGCTTTGAGGATCATTAAGTTTGAAAAAGGGACAAAGGGACTTAATGATATGCTTGAAAACATTAGGTTTAGTGAACATGACCGTGCAGGCTTAGGACTTGGTTTTGTAAAACCCGACACTAGGTCAAAGACTCCTTCACCTAGAAGAACAAATGTTCCTAAACCTCGGTCAAGAACTCCTCTACTGAGAGGTAACTTTAGAAGACAAAGTTATCCAAGTAACTTTCCCGTAACTTGGAATAACCGTCAACCACAAAGTTACTCACCATGGGAAATGTGTCTTCCATTCCAACATAACAACTTTGGAACCATGAGATATTGGGGACCAAATGTTTGAGCTTCTGTCTTGCTAGATAGATATGGTTGTGAAGCAACTTGAAGTCCAACAAATGGAGTGTGATTAGTGATTGCACTAATCTGGTGACGCAAAGTCAAGTCTTGCCTAATCTTGCTTAGCTTTCAACAAAGGTAGTATAGTCTTCTGGTTTTAAGGGCAACACCTCAGGCTAAGGTACGCTTTCTTAAAACCCCCTTTGTTAGTAGACATGTTAAGCATGTAGTGTTATTAGAATCTTACTCAGTAGGCACTATCATAATGGACGTGAAAAGTGCATCCCCCAAATGGTTTTGTCAACAAGGAGGTATATGTAGTACAACCTCCAGGATTTGTTGATCCATAAAAACCATAACGTGCTTTTCACAATGAAACGAAATTCACATCTCATCATGACTCAAATATTTGTCGAAGACAATTATGCCAAAATCAACTTGTCCAGAAATGTACAATGATCGCTCAAAGATGATGCGTGCGGTGTCGTAGTATAGTTTTAGCAGTTTTAATGCCTACTCAAGTTTTAAATTTATATTTAGCCGACTTATCAATAACACACACACTTAACGAGCAGTGTACCCGGTCAGTATGAATATAATGGTAAGTAGAGTGTCGATCACTAAGAGTGGAACGTATTATCTCGTTATTCTAATCAGTATTTTAATATCCTAACGCAAGGGGGTTTCAGCCTGAGAGACTGGCACGATTTGTTTGCAATTAAATAATAAAATAAACCAATAGGCACGAATCAGCATGATGCGTGGTTTTGCAACCTTACAACAGGTTTTACCTCTCGAGGGATCTCAAGAGGCTTACAACCCCACCAGGCAGTGTACCTGACCGATGTAGTATAGTGTAGTGGTAAGTACGGGGGATTGATCGTTCTCTACAGGGAATAGTGTTCGTTAGGTATGAAAGACTACTCTAATAGGTCTAAGGATTGAGGAAGATTCTTTTTTTGTGTTTTTATAATTTTATGAAAGCAAGTAAAATCTCGGTTTTGAAGGAGTGGGCGGAATTAGTTGCTAGTCAACTAACCCAAATTACTACGAATGCAAATAAAATAAATAACTGAAAATAAAATGTTGGTGAAAACTTAAGTGTAGAGAAATGTGTTTACTTAGATTTCCTTACTCCCTAACTATCTTTTACCGGTTGATTAGTGTGTATTAGTCGCGTGGATGACGGGTGTATTCCTTAATACCAATCGTGGGGTGGCGTACGTACTTCCCCAACTCTACAAGCTCCTACTTCACTCCTATGTCGAGCCGGCTAGGAAGCTCCTAACATGGGATCACTAGAATTCGCTTGTGCATTAAATACAACCATAAAAACCTTTAGTACGCATTTGGTTCATGTTTCTTAAGACGTTCAAGCAAGTTACCGAATAGGAAGTTAGCCAGTTTTCTTAAGCCTAACATAGATAAACAATCATCCAATACAACTAATAACACACTAATAACCAATAATCAATAGCTAGGTTTCATTAGATCTAAGCAAACACAAGATAAATCTAGCCTAACATGTTAAACAAAAGACAAGAACAAGATAAAATCAAACAACACATAGACATATTGAATGATTAATTGATAACTTATCTTTCAATGTAACATGGAAGATCTCAAGGCAAAAAGCCTTGAAAAAGAAGCTAAATTCGTCTTAGGGTTTTCTCCCAAAAATTCCACACTAAGTCCTCTCTCAATGACAAAAAATTAGAAAACTATATATAGACTTTTGGATCTGACGGCGTCACCTTATGGAGTGTGACGCCGTCACCTCGCCGCTTTTAGGGTTCCCGGATGACCTTCTTGACGCCGTCCCTCTTTAGCTCTCCAAAATCCGTTCTGGCTTATAAGGCTTAACGCCGTCAGACCTTGAACGTGACGCCGTCCCTCTATGAATTAAGCCGTGACGCCCTTGATCAGGTTAAAGCGTGACGCCGTCAGAATTTACATGCAATTTTCACTGGCTTATCATGAGTAAATTTCACATCCACCTTTTCTTGCCAAGCCATGACGCCGTCCAGAGTAAAATCTGACGCCGTCAAAGGTAACTTTTAGCCGATTTTTGAGACTTTGTTGTTTTCTTCACTTTTATGCTCCAAAAACGTCCAAAATGCCTCCTTTTCCAGATTTCTCCTCAAAAGTACCTAAAATGACAAAAGGAACGATTTAGGGCGATATTTGATCAAATAAATACGATTTAGGGCTTAAATGACCCCTTAAAAGCGGTACACTTTTCGCTTCATCAAATACCCTTACACTTGAGATTTGCTTGTCCTCAAGCAAATGCGCTTTTATTCTAATCAAAATACAGGTTAGGGGTCATTTAATGCAAACATAAAAGTAATTACAACAAATAATCGTTCCACTTCAATCATAATAAGCACGGAGATTATAAACTAGCACCTCACAAGTAGTGTTTAGATACTCACATCTCTCAAGTGTCATCAAAATAAATCTCATAAATGAAAACGGATAATATCTCTCACTACCTGTCATAGCAAATAGATTACCATAGGCTTGGGAAAGGATCGAAAACCTCCTCCACTAGGCGTAAGCACCTAAGATAAACTATCAAAGAGGGCTTTTAAATGGGTTATAACGTTAGGTGTAGGGAAAAGGAAAACACGGTTTTGTTGGATAAGGGATATTTTACTGGTGGCGAGTTAAAGATCTTGATCAATTACATGTACTATACAATGTTGCTAAGCCAAGACTCGACTCAATCTTAAGCTAGAAACAAAATAACAAAAACATAAAATAAACATAAAATGAAACGGGATGGTAGTCCGTATGTTTTTTCTACTTTTCTTTTTCTCATTTTCTTTGTATTTTTCTTGATTTTTTGTTTTTTTTGTTTTTTTTTTTTTTTTTGCATACACTTTTGTCCTACCATCCAAAATAATACATCATAGGGGCATTGCATTCCCCTTACACTTGAACTTTTACATAACTTTACAAATTACTATTCTAATGACTCGAATTAAGATAATCAAAACACTTGGAGTACTTTTTAAAATATTTAGCACATATGGGGGTAATAAATGATGTTCTTCCCCATTACTCCATTACACTAGTACTTTACCCATGAGTCCCAATCGTCCCAAAACAATATGTACAAGGATATGACTCGACTTAGCAACCATGTAATCAACTAGATAATTAACTTGGGTTTAAACAAATGTTGTAACAATAATGCACTAAAAATGAGTGCATACAAGGTAGGCTAAGGCGATTTGGGTGTACATTTTAGTGGGGTGTAAACAAATTCTTCCTTTAAGTAAAATGCTTAAAAGTCGAAACGAAAAGATAGGCTCTGAGGGGTGTACTAGGGGTATCGTGTACTAAAAATGAGTACAACGCAAAGGGTGTGGGAGAATTACTTGACCAATGTAGCCAATGTAATTATAACAAAAACACAGGTGTAAAGCAATGGGTTAATCCTAATGCCTCTTATCATGTAGTAAATCTAACTACACGAATGTAGTCTCACTTGTGGCCTTGGAATGGTCCTAACGCAAGTTCTAGAATCTAAGTGCTACCGGTACACACATCATAGCATAAATGCTTTTCCTACCAATTCTAGGGGCGAACCTCACATATTTGGGGGTGGAAAATTTTTTAGTGGTACGATTTTTGTGCTAGTCATATAACTCCTATCCGTGAGACGCTCATTAAGATCAAAGTTTCACTCCTATATGTTGTAAAAAATTTTAAATTTGGCACTAAAATTACCTTAACAAGTATTTCTCTCAGTTTTATTACACATCTACTATTAAACAAACAAAAATCAAGCGTAATAGCATTCTCTAAAATCGTACTTTTACCCTCCCCTTACACTTAAGATGAACATTGTCCCCAATGTTCAAATAACAAATGTAAAAGCATAAAGTAAAAGAATGAAATCAAATACTCCCCTGATTCGCTCGGTGGATAATGAAATAATACGGTTAAATCTTCTTCCAAGGTAATGTAGAAGCTCCATGACTAATGCATCGCCATAAGCTTGATTCCATATACATCTCCTTGTCCAAAATAACCTGTTAAACCTGAGAAAACAAACACGAAAACCTGTATAACATCGGCGGGAAAAATCTATATATAAGGATATAATGCTTGTGAAATGATAATTTTGCAGATTCCTGGAGATTATAAGTTGGAGATTTTAATAAAAACTTTTTAAAAACAAAACTTTCAAAAATTTCTGAAAATTAAATCTGACGCCGTCAGGTTATAAACCCTGACGCCGTCAGAAATGACCTGACAAAAATTTTCATTTTAAGTTTCCGGAAAATTTCTGGAAAAACCTTTACCTTACTTCCTGGAAATCCTGCAAAACATCATTATGACTCGATACAAGCATTTGACTCAAACAATTACTAATATGTATGTTAATTTATTATTATTACGATTCATGTTAATTTGTGTTCTAATAAACCGATTTAGATTTCCCTTACACTTATCTTTTGCAAAATACCTTTATATGTAGTTAAGACGAAGTTAAAAACAAAATAAAGCATTTTCACAAATTAGTTTTGAACATGAATCAATAAGAATAAAAATTAAACACACATACGGAAACAAATAAAATCAAACAAACAAATAAATAAACACAAAAAGCAAATAAAGATTGGGTTGCCTCCCAAGAAGCGCTTTTCTTTATTAACGAGTCTTGTAGCTAGACTCAAAGTCACTCTACCCTATATAAGTGAGCTCGTCATCGAGGACGTCTTTAGGGTTAAGCTTGGATTGAAGTTTCCTATTGGTCCGCTTAGTACGATATATCTTTTCAAACTTCTCTCCATCCGGGTCATACAATGTCATCTTAATATGCCATGACCCATCTCCATCTTTGGGTGGTTTGTCCCAACTCCACTTATGATCATCTTCCTCACAAGTCCACTTATTCATTCCTAGGTTAATTGGCAAAACTCCTAGGAACTCAATCATCCTTCTAAAAACTAGAGGGTCTTCAAATGGATCCAATTCGGTGTCCCTAGCCAAGAGTTGTTCTACCGTATGTGTTCGGTTCACAAAGTCCTCTTCTAGGTAAAATGGGCGTTGGGGTCCTATGAAGCCTCTATCTATCCAAGGTCCATATCTAGATGGTCTCCTATTCAACTCTAACCAATGGGGTGTCGGTTCATCACTAGTATCATAAGCATGTTTCTTCACATCATAGACTGACCAAGTATCTCCTTCTCCTACCGCTATCTTAGATTCCTTACAATCAATCATAGCACTAGCGGTCGCCAAAAATCCTCTACCTATCAACAAGGGGCATGTAGGGTCGCTAACCATATTAAGGACGTGAAAATCGGCTAAAATGGTTAGTTTTCCAATGTGCACTAACACGTCCTTAACTACTCCAACCGGGTAAGCAACACTCCCATCCGCTAAACCTATTATCACCTCGGTTTCTTCAAGTTTTCCTAGTTTTAGAGAGGTGTAGAGAGGTAACGGAAGTAGGTTAAGGCTTGATCCAAGATCGGCTAATGTGTCATAAGCCTCCGAATTACCGATCTTGCAGGGTAGAACGAATAAGCCCGGGTCATCTAACTTCTTAGGTAGTTTGTTTTGAACGAAGGCGGTCCCTTTTTCGCCTAACTTGAGCTTCTTCTCATCCAACACATCAACAACCGGACTTTCAAGGTGGAGCTCCTTGAATTCTTCGTCAAGGTTTTGAGTGGGAGGTGTTTCAACTATGTTGTTGACCAATTTGGATGTCATAACTTCTTGGTCATTTGGAACGACTTGGGTTTGTTTGAAACACGTGCTCATGGAATTGACCGAATAATATTGTGGACAAGAACTAGGGGACGAAACCGATGAAATAGCGTTGACGTTTAGTTTCGGGTTCTTGACCGTGTTACTAGGGAGTGCTCCCATTTCTCGGTCATTGAGGGCTTTCAACAAGGTGTCAATCTTATTGGTCATCTCTGTTTGTTGCTGATTGAATTCGGATTCGAATCTAGCTATCCGAGCTTCTTGAGATGCCATAAATTGAGACATCAATCCTTCAAAGTTATTGGTACTACCATTGCCGGAAGGATTGTTGTTGAAAGTACGGTTCGAGTTGGAACCGCTTGATTGGAAACGATTAGGTGGGTTGGAAGAATTGGGTTGTTGTGCGTTTTGGTTTTGTTTCCACCTAAGGTTCGGGTGATTTTTCCATGAGGGGTTGTATGTATCACCGTAATGGTTTGGCTCGGGTTTGAAAGTGTACCACTTGTCTCCCGCTCCGTCGGTACGCGAGGATGCGTAGTCCACAAAAGCTTGTTCGGGGAGTTCCATGCAATCACGAGTGTCGTGGGGACCACTACATAATTCACATGAAGAAGTGATTTTGTTCACTTGGCTTGAAAGTTTAGGAGCCTCGTAGGATTTCATGAGAAACTTGACTTGGTCTTCAAGTTCTATGATCCTACGGTCGGAAGTGCTTGAATTGTTTGAAGGCAAGAATATTGCCTTGACCGTTTTATTCAAATCACGGGGATCACTCCAACTTTCGTTGTCATAAAGAGCAAGATCCTCTAGGAGAGCCCATGATTGTTCCGCACTTAGATCACGTAGCTTGCCACCGGCCGATTGGTCAATGGTTTGCCTTGTGTAGAGATTGATATGGTCATAGAAGATTTGGATTTGGAGCCAAAGTTCTATGCCATGGTGAGGGACTTTTTGGAGTAAGTCCTTGAATCGAGTCCATGCCTCGTAGAGAGTTTCGCCTTGACGTTGTTGGAACATCAAGATATCATTCCTTAGCTTGGTAGTTCTTCCCGGTGGGAAAAACTGAGCAAGGAAACGAGTGGTGAGATCATCCCAAGAGGTGATGGATCCTGCGGGTTGACGTTCTAGCCATTGACTAGCTTGGTCCCGCAGAGAGAATTGAAAGAGACGCAATCGGGTCGTCTCTCGAGTGGCAACATCAAGGTCTATAGAATCAACGATTTTAAGAAAGTCCTTGAGGTGTTGATTAGGATCTTCAGAACGAAGTCCATGGAATGCGCATCCGCTTTGCACCAACCGGATGGTGTCGGATCGCAAGGGTGTGACATTGGCTCCTTGAGTGAGCTCAATGGTGTTTCGATAGCCATGGGTGCTAGGACGGGAATACTCTCCTAAAGTACGGGCTCTAGGAGGTGGTGGTTGTTGTGGTGGTGGGTTGTTGGGATTAAGGATATTACCATCTTCCATGATGTCGGATGGTATGGTTACGAACAAAGACACGAAGAAAATAGATAGACTAAAGAAAACCTAGAAAAATAAAACAAAAATCTCACTAGAAAGGAATCTAGTGAGTAGACCTATAAAATAAAAATTCAACCTAAACAATAACTATTCCCCGGCAGCGGCGCCAAAAACTTGATGCGTGGTTTTGCAACCTTACAACAGGTTTTACCTCTCGAGGGATCTCAAGAGGCTTACAACCCCACCAGGCAGTGTACCTGACCGATGTAGTATAGTGTAGTGGTAAGTACGGGGGATTGATCGTTCTCCACAGGGAATAGTGTTCGTTAGGTATGAAAGACTACTCTAATAGGTCTAAGGATTGAGGAAGATTCTTTTTTTGTGTTTTTATAATTTTATGAAAGCAAGTAAAATCTCGGTTTTGAAGGAGTGGGCGGAATTAGTTGCTAGTCAACTAACCCAAATTACTACGAATGCAAATAAAATAAATAACTGAAAATAAAATGTTGGTGAAAACTTAAGTGTAGAGAAATGTGTTTACTTAGATTTCCTTACTCCCTAACTATCTTTTACCGGTTGATTAGTGTGTATTAGTCGCGTGGATGACGGGTGTATTCCTTAATACCAATCGTGGGGTGGCGTACGTACTTCCCCAACTCTACAAGCTCCTACTTCACTCCTATGTCGAGCCGGCTAGGAAGCTCCTAACATGGGATCACTAGAATTCGCTTGTGCATTAAATACAACCATAAAAACCTTTAGTACGCATTTGGTTCATGTTTCTTAAGACGTTCAAGCAAGTTACCGAATAGGAAGTTAGCCAGTTTTCTTAAGCCTAACATAGATAAACAATCATCCAATACAACTAATAACACACTAATAACCAATAATCAATAGCTAGGTTTCATTAGATCTAAGCAAACACAAGATAAATCTAGCCTAACATGTTAAACAAAAGACAAGAACAAGATAAAATCAAACAACACATAGACATATTGAATGATTAATTGATAACTTATCTTTCAATGTAACATGGAAGATCTCAAGGCAAAAAGCCTTGAAAAAGAAGCTAAATTCGTCTTAGGGTTTTCTCCCAAAAATTCCACACTAAGTCCTCTCTCAATGACAAAAAATTAGAAAACTATATATAGACTTTTGGATCTGACGGCGTCACCTTATGGAGTGTGACGCCGTCACCTCGCCGCTTTTAGGGTTCCCGGATGACCTTCTTGACGCCGTCCCTCTTTAGCTCTCCAAAATCCGTTCTGGCTTATCAAGGCTTGACGCTGTCAGACCTTGAACGTGACGCCGTCCCTCTATGAATTAAGCCGTGACGCCCTTGATCAGGTTAAAACGTGACGCCGTCAGAATTTACATGCAATTTTCACTGGCTTATCATGAGTAAATTTCACATCCACCTTTTCTTGCCAAGCCATGACGCCGTCCAGAGTAAAATCTGACGCCGTCAAAGGTAACTTTTAGCCGATTTTTGAGACTTTGTCGTTTTCTTCACTTTTATGCTCCAAAAACGTCCAAAATGCCTCCTTTTCCAGATTTCTCCTCAAAAGTACCTAAAATGACAAAAGGAACGATTTAGGGCGATATTTGATAAAATAAATACGATTTAGGGCTTAAATGACCCCTTAAAAGCGGTACACTTTTCGCTTCATCATAAACTAAACTAATAGGCACGAATCAGCAAGTAGCACACACGTACACAGATAGATACTTGAGACAATAAGAGGGCTGTCCTTATGATTAAGTAGTTTGTCACTTGTTTTATTGATAGCTTTATATGAAGTGTATGTAAGTGGTCCTTTCTCGTTGGTCCTAAGCTTATCGGCGAGTAAACCCTTAATGATGACTTATGTCTAAAAGTTATTCCTAAGTGATCAATTTAGTAATAACCGTGGGAGTGCAACCTTTCCGTTGCCACATTACACAAGCCACTAATAAACACAGAGGTGGTCAATGCACTAATAAGTAGTAACCAAAGACATCAACATATAAACTTTAATCGATGGGAAAGCAATTTTAAGGGGAGTTGAAGTGAATGATTAACATTAGCACAAGCCCATCAATCCTGATGAATTAAAGTTTGCTAAAACAATAAAACAAAACTACTTAATGAATTAAACACATGCAGCACCTTCTTACAGCTCTTGTATCTTAGTTTGGTGTGTCTTGTGCTGCCTCCTTGACTGAATTCGTCCTTGGTTTCTCCTGTTCGGTCTTCGGTATTATAATGTTCGGAACTTTTCTATTCGTCTGGTCTACGGGGTATTTATAGTTTCTGTCTGAGGGAAGATGCGGCGCATCTACTAAGTAGATGCGGCGCATTGACTTAACTTCGCGTGGGGTCCAAGATTATAATATTCAGGAATATTCGTACACCGCCAGAAGATGCGGCGTAACTCCATGATTAGATGCGGCGCATGTCCTCTTGTATCTTGGATCGTATCTGGTGATATCTTAATAGAGATGCGGCGCATGTCATGAGTGAGATGCGGCGCATCTGGAGCAGATTAGTCTTGATCTTCTTCATTTCAGTAGACTCTTAACTTTTTGCATGTTTTGCTCCATAATCAGTCCAAAATCGCCAAGTTTCACCAAATGCTTGTTTTCAACTGAGAATTACAAAAGTAAACGATTAAGTATCAATTCTCATACATAATATAGTAAAACAAGTCAAATAAATAGGATAAATGATAGTAATAAAATGTACTTATTTGAGTTCATCAAATATCCCCCCACTTGAACTTTACTTGTCCCCAAGTAAACCTTAGAATTAATCTTATGAAAATGTATCCTAAAAGATGTTAGGATTTATTTTTATATCAAGCATGTATTCGTTTATTTCATGATCACACAACCAAACACTTAACAAATTAGAAGTAAAATAAAATATCTTGATAAAAGCAAATCTAATCGTTTAACTGTCCAGTCGCGACGAATATTCTATCATAAGCTTGGCAAGTATACACATCTCCACCACTAAAGCTAAGGAATAACAAGTCTAAAGCGGTAAAAAGGGTTTTTAGGCTTAAGGGTTAATTATTCTTAATCACTATCGATCTCAAATTCCAGAAAAGGCGACAAAATCACAAATACATGATCGAATCCACGAACACGATACTTGCAATTGCTCAAATCCTTAACTCGAATAGGCTAAAGATAGGTCCAAACTTCACCAATAATAATATATCAAAAAGGGCGACAAAATCATAAATACATAGCCGAATCCACGACTACGATACTTAAGATTGCTCAAATCCCTAATCTCAATAAATCAAAGGTTTGGTTGGATAAAGAATAATACAGGGTATGGATAACATTTGGGATATAAATTGGTGTAAAATGAAAAATAAACAAAACAAAACAAATAAATTAAAATCCTAAGTGTGGTTAATCACTATCCCAACCATCCCATGAATAAGACTCATATCATTGAATAACTCACGCTTTAACACTTGAAACACACGCTTTAGGTAGACACGAATTATACTCAACAAGATCTTAATCAAAGAATAAACCTTAATTGGCGTTCCCATAACGGCCAATTCCCATTCAATCCATAAATATAATACAACAAATAGTGGCCATATGAACCACTTACATAACTTTACATAAGTTGGTTTAACAAACATCCAACTCTCCCTTTTTCTTTTTCTTTTCTCTTTTTTTTTTTTTTTTTTTTTTTTTTTTTTTTTTTTTTTTTTTTTTTTAACTTTAATCATAAACATAGATGTGTAAAATTTCACCACATCACTATAACTTTCTTTCCGGATAATAATTTTTCCATACTTTTCATACTTTCAGAAATAACGCTAATAGTGAAAGTAGTAAACACACGAAAAATAAACTCAAAGATATACAATATTTACTTTCACTCCAATTGCATTGTGCAATTTCCCGACCTAACCAAGATAATGAATTACGCACGCGAACACAGGTAATGTAAGGAAACACACTTTGCCTATAGCAATTAACCAAACCACGGATTTTAATCTACAGGGTAGGCTAAGGTGTAAGGGTGTAACGAAACATTTTAAAACATAGGTGTAAGAAACGAAAGGAATGGCTCTGAGTGTTTTTCTAGGGGTATCTTACTCTAAAAATGAGAGTAACAAAAGGGTTTATACGGGGGTTAACTAACCAGTGTAGTTAGCTAATAACACATAACATATAATAGGCTTTTTGGGTGTAATCCTAGAAATTTACCAATTTAGACAAGTCATTCCAATTATATAAAATAATACTCATTATGGTGGTCTCGAATAGTATACAAGCCAAGTTCTAAAGTTTACAAGTCACCGGCACACTCATAGATTTGTGAATTTTGAAAAATCACAATTTTTGAAAATAACGTCATGTGTGCAGCTATGCAACTTAGATCTTAAACAAAAACATGCTAAAAAATTTTTAAGTTTGATATATTAAGCACATTTTAAGCATAATTTTTGAAAAAGTTTAGGACAAGTAATTGTTAAGTGTTCTAATTCTCCAATCCCCCCACTTAAGTTAAACAACGTCCTCGTTGTTTGTATAAAAGGTTAAAAACTGGAAAATAAAAGAATTAGAACAGAAAAACTCCCCTGAGATTTGCTCGGTATGATCCTCCATTAGTATAAGAGCAAAAATCAGCTTCTTGTGGATTAGAACGTTAAAGCTTCATACTTGATGTATCCACAGGAAATCCAGGGAACTATAATACCACCAACACTTTAAAACACACCTAAGGTAAGAAAGGTTCAAACTTGCATAATACATTAGTAGTTAGGAAAAATAAAACTTAAAAATAAAAACTGAAAATCATCAGGTCAGTCGATGCGCCGTATCTTATGGAAGAAGATACGCCGTATCGAGCCTGGAATTAATACGGATCAGAATAAAGATGCGCCGCATCCTTAACCAGGGATGCGCCGCATTAAAATAAACTGATAAAAAGTTTTAAAGTCGAAAATAAAAATGCAGAAAAATAAAATAAGATATGACCATTGCAGGAGATGCGTCGCATCTCAGAATTGAGATGCGCCGTATCTTCATGCGGGCCTGACTGACTCGACACAAAAAACAGAATAATAAAAATTCTCCGGGTTGTCTCCCGGCCAGCACTTGTCTTTATTCCAGAGTCTTCAAGTTAGACTCACGTTCAGCTCATTATTTAGTCCATGCCACGGTCCATCCTTCTTCCTGCATTCGAAAGATGTTCCCGTATAGTTCCGCAACGTTTTCTTCTGTTCGACTTAATCTAGTATAACTCTTGGTCTTCACTGCAACATAACCCTCATCAGGTCCCAAAGAGTATTTGATAACTTTAAATTTCTCACAAATCATTGCGGGTGGCTTATTGTAAGGGATCCCAAGTAGTTGACACTTTCTTTTGGTGAATTCTTCTTCGTCCTTGTCAACAAACTTAAAATAAGGATCCTTAATCAAATAGTCATCTAGTTCTTCAATCAATGACTCATTATTATCATCTTGAATCGTTTCCCATTCTCTTTCTAATTCCCATTGTAGCCGTCGACTAAGCTTCGTGAAATCATCAAATTGTCCATGTACCCATTCCCAGAAAGTAGTACCCGATGTTCCCTTAAGTCCTTTCAAGCGTTCAATTCTACCCTTTTCTTGCAAAGCCTCCGCTTTTTGTGGGCAGTCTTCAACATTATCATACCACTCATAATCTTCAAAGGTTACATCGTTTCCAACCCGTTTCATCCCAATTACACTTCCCCCATTACAGGTTCCGTCACTCTTATAATCACAGGTCGGCCAAACACTACTCACGTCCTTGAAAACGAAAGGTGTACAGGTGTGATTGATGTGCGCATATTCCCATGGTTTATCCCAAACCCATGGTACTTGGTCATTATATTCGTAGCACCAGGTGTTTTTGAAATCGTCATACGTCTTGAACCCTGGTAGATCTCCAGTAAGCACATCTTCGTCGACTTGAAGAAGGTAGTTAAATTCCTTGAACTGCTTGCACAAGGGTGTCTCATAATCGAACAAATCAACGTCTATTCTGAATAATTCTTCGATGCCTTCATTGATTGTTGAATCATGAAGTGACGACCCATAATCGCTTTCTACTTCTTCATCTTCTCCTCTCATCCAATATACCCATAATGCATCTTTGGTAGCTCGATCCATGCTCTTATGGTTATTAAACTTACTAGCCAACCATTCTGAAAAATCAACATCGTTAGGGTCATGGTTAACGTCAAAGCAAGCCTTCCCAATCATATTCTTCTTTATCTCCATGAACTCGTTAAATTGCTTCTTAAAACTCCGAGTCAACCATGAAGTCATAATCTGCTTGACTTCATTTGCAGGGGCAAATTCCGGACTACCATATTTGAGTTCTAGCCAATCATTGAGGGAGAGGTCTATCAATCTTACCAATCTGCCATGAAATAGTAACTCCGCCAAAGCATAATTCATGTCATTATCCAGATAGTTCTCATTTAATCCCCAGTACTGTTCGGAATAAGGCATGTAAGAGATTTGGGCATTACCTCCACCACATCTGTTGTTGTTTGAGTCCATGTATGCAAGATAGAATTTCCCATCATCTTCTTCGATAGTAGTCCAGTTCAATCCTTCGGCTTCAATGATAGGCCATAAGAGCGACAATTCTTCTCCAGTGTACCTCACAAATACATCATAAGAGAATACCTCTTTGTCAATGTTGCATAAACGCATGAATTCCTTAAAAGCAGCTTCAAGAGGAGTCTCCCAAGAGAATAAATCTGCATCGATCATGAGCACATTGAATGAATCTGAAAACAAGCATTCCTTAGCAAGATATCCGTTAACTGACATGTCTTCCATAGCAAAATCTGTCATCCAAGGTAAAATCATCAGTAGGATTTGTTCGCTAGAAGAGAAATTGATGAATATAGAAACGGATATAAGAATACAAATAGCTGATATCTGCAGATGATGCGCCGTATCCAAATAGTTGGATACGCCGTATCTTATAATCGTTAAAATTTAATCAGACTTTATCCAGAAAATAGATACGCCGCTTAGAATTTATGAATGCGCCGTATCGAATTAATTAATCAAAAATCAGCTTATCTAATTAAAATTAAATGCGTCGTATTAACGAAAGTTAATGCGCCGTATTTTCGTTACGTTTAAAAATAAATATCGATTTTTGATTCAGAAAGATGCGCCGTATCGATAAAGATCGATGCGTCGTATCTGTTTAATAATTCGCAAACTGTTTTTAATTAAAATAATAGATACGCCGTATCTACGAAAGCAGATGCGTCGTATGGCGTTAACGTTTAGAAATTTTTTTTTTATCAAAAACAGATACGCCGTATCTGCAAAAGCAGATGCGTCGTATTACTTTATCGCTTTTAAAAAAAAATTTCGTATTAAAAACAGATACGCCGTATCTTGGGGAAAAGATGCGTCGTATCGAATTAATTAAACGCGTTGTATTTTTAAAAATTAAACGCAATACGCCGTATCTGAGAGATCAGATGCGCCGTATCGTTTGATTTAGCACAGTACAACGATAGCAGAACAGAAAAATACGAAAAAATAAAAACACACAAACAAAAATAAACACACAAAAATAAAAGAAAACAATTAACACACAATACAACAAATATGCAAAATAATACAATGATGCAATTAATCTAATAAAAGAAAATCCTAATTAAAATACTAATCAAATTAACAGATAATAACAATTCACTCCCCGGCAGCGGCGCCAAAAACTTGATGCGTGCGGTGTCGTAGTATAGTTTTAGCAGTTTTAATGCCTACTCAAGTTTTAAATTTATATTTAGCCGACTTATCAATAACACACACACTTAACGAGCAGTGTACCCGGTCAGTATGAATATAATGGTAAGTAGAGTGTCGATCACTAAGAGTGGAACGTATTATCTCGTTATTCTAATCAGTATTTTAATATCCTAACGCAAGGGGGTTTCAGCCTGAGAGACTGGCACGATTTGTTTGCAATTAAATAATAAAATAAACCAATAGGCATGAATCAGCAAGTAGCACACACGTACACAGATAGATACTTGAGACAATAAGAGGGCTGTCCTTATGATTAAGTAGTTTGTCACTTGTTTTATTGATAGCTTTATATGAAGTGTATGTAAGTGGTCCTTTCTCGTTGGTCCTAAGCTTATCGGCGAGTAAACCCTTAATGACGACTTATGTCTAAAAGTTATTTCCAAGTGATCAATTTAGTAATAACCGTGGGAGTGCAACCTTTCCGTTGCCACATTACACAAGCCACTAATAAACACAGAGGTGGTCAATGCACTAATAAGTAGTAACCAAAGACATCAACATATAAACTTTAATCGATGGGAAAGCAATTTTAAGGGGAGTTGAAGTGAATGATTAACATTAGCACAAGCCCATCAATCCTGATGAATTAAAGTTTGCTAAAACAATAAAACAAAACTACTTAATGAATTAAACACATGCAGCACCTTCTTACAGCTCTTGTATCTTAGTTTGGTGTGTCTTGTGCTGCCTCCTTGACTGAATTCGTCCTTGGTTTCTCCTGTTCGGTCTTCGGTATTATAATGTTCGGAACTTTTCTATTCGTCTGGTCTACGGGGTATTTATAGTTTCTGTCTGAGGGAAGATGCGGCGCATCTACTAAGTAGATGCGGCGCATTGACTTAACTTCGCGTGGGGTCCAAGATTATAATATTCAGGAATATTCGTACACCGCCAGAAGATGCGGCGTAACTCCATGATTAGATGCGGCGCATGTCCTCTTGTATCTTGGATCGTATCTGGTGATATCTTAATAGAGATGCGGCGCATGTCATGAGTGAGATGCGGCGCATCTGGAGCAGATTAGTCTTGATCTTCTTCATTTCAGTAGACTCTTAACTTTTTGCATGTTTTGCTCCATAATCAGTCCAAAATCGCCAAGTTTCACCAAATGCTTGTTTTCAACTGAGAATTACAAAAGTAAACGATTAAGTATCAATTCTCATACATAATATAGTAAAACAAGTCAAATAAATAGGATAAATGATAGTAATAAAATGTACTTATTTGAGTTCATCAATCGCTCAAAGATCATGCGTGACAAGCTTGAAGATGAGCATGATGAGTGAATTAAGTTTCTGTCCTAGCACTCATATATTATTAATTGAAGATAGTATTTTCTTAAGTCTAAGTATACTAATATATATATATATATATATATAATATATATATATATAATATAATATATATATATATATATATATATATATATATGTATGTATGTATGTATATATATATGTATGTATGTATGTATATATGTATGTATGTATAAGGTATCTAGCTTAGAATAATCATAATCGATATAAACGCCCATGTCCGCGGAAACAAATCTCACAAGAGACGATGAAGGTGATTGCGCAGATAGTACTAGGTTAGGGGCATGATAGGTAATTTATTTTACCTAACGGCTAGTAGGCCCGATATCATGTCTAGTGTCTGCCCTTGTGCTCGCTTGTAAGAAGGATCCCAAAAATTCTTACCTAAAAGCGGTTAAGTGTATCTTCCGATGCATTAAAGGCACTATACACTTGAGATTTTGATATCTCAAGGGGATTGGTGTAGAAACTATTTTCTATACCAACCCTGATAATGCGGGAGATAATGTGGATTAAAAAAGTTAGAGTGATGTTTGTACCTTAATAGGTTGTTGTCAAATTTCTTGGTTCTCCAAGAAACAAACGACTCTTGCTATCTCCACAACCGAAGCCGAGTACGTAAGCGCCGGAAAGGCATGACAACAAGCACTATGGATGAGACAAGCTCTAAACGAATGCAACATCCATCTCAACGACATTCCTGTGAAGAGCGACAACCGAGGTGCAAATAGACTTGACCGAGAACCCTGTGGATTGCTCGTGTACGAAGCACATCGAAGTACGTCATCTCCTCCGTCGCGATAACGTCCAAAGAGGAATCATTTTCTTAGAAAAGTTTCCCTCAAAGGACAACATCGTCGATATTCCAACCAAACCTCTCAAACTAGAATCCTCTAACCATCCTCGTCTAGATCTAGGAATGATGGAACACATTCCGTGAATTTCACAATTCCCATGTGTTTTAATACGTCCTTCACTTCCCTCGTATGACTATTTAAATATTTCACTGGAAATATTCAAGTCATCTCTTACGTCTAGCTCCATGACTTTTCAAGTCATTCTTTTCATTCCTTTCATGACTATTTAAATATTTCACTGGAAATATTATGTCATATCTTACGTCTCGTCTCATGAATTTCAAATATTTCACTGGAAATATTAAGTCATTCCTTACGCCTTGTCTCATGACTTTTAAACATCTCACTAGAGATATTAAGTTATCCTTCACGTTCCTCGTATGATTACTTGAATATTTCACTGGAAATATTGAAGTCATCTCTTCTATTTCATCTCATGACTTTCAGATATTTCACTGGAAATATCAAGTCATTCTTTACGTCTCGTCTCATGGCTTGCTAAATATTTCACTGGAAATATTAAGTCATTCCTTACGTCTCGTCTCATGACTTCTAAATATTTCACTGGAAGTATTAAGTCATCCTTCACGTTCCTCGTATGATTACTTGAATATTTTACTGAAAATATTGAAGTCATCTCTTCTATTTAATCTCATGACTTTTAAATATTTTACTGGAAATATTAAGTCATTCCTTACGTCTCGTCTCATGACTTCTAAATATTTCACTGAAAATATCAAGTCATTCCTTGCGTTTCATCTCATGACTTCTAAATATTTCACTGGAAATATTAAAGTCATCCTTCGTATTTCTCCAATGACTACTTATTCATTTCCTTGGAAATACTAAGATCATTTCTTGTCATCTCATCTAATAGTTTCCGTTAAAAGAGTTTATTAGCTATAAACTCTTCCCTCGCGTCAAAAAGTCTTACTAAATAAGTAAGATTAATTCGTCAAAACTCAAAATGGAACAAAAATGGGTCTCAGACATGCACGGCACCACTAAACATTAGTAGTACCGTGGTACCGTGTGTCTGATGAAGCCCGTTTTTCTTTCCTTTTCCCTCTGCACACTCATTCAAAACAAAAATACCCACTCTCCTCTGCTGTCAAAACCGAACACCACACCCAAATCCTACTACACTCTTGTAAATCAAGATCGAGGCATTGCAATCAAAGAATCTTAATCACTACAACATAAATTGTAAGTCAATTAACTTTAATTTTTTTTCAATTTGAGTCTAGGGATTTCTCTTATGCATAAAATCGAATTGGGGTTTTTCATTTTTAGTTGAAGTTTTGTGCAATTAGGACTAGGATTAGACTATGTATAACATACATGATTCCCTAATCATAGGATTTGCATAAACCCACTTATCACAAATATTCTAGTCCGAATTTTACTAGTTATATTGAATTAAGATTAAATATTTTTAGTGGAATCATGTCTAGGATACTTAAAATTGGATTAGGAGTCATCAACACTCAAGCTTTTCAATTTTAAGAATTTTGGCGCCAAGTTGAGGCTTTTGCCAAACACCCCAATTCCATTATTTTTCAAAAAATTTCACGTATCTAGGACCATGAAATCTTTTTCGTGCATTGTTGATGCAAACTAAAAACGGTTTTGCATGCATACATGATCTCACAAATATTGATCGAATTACATAATTAATGTGTATTCGTCGACATATTTGGTTGAGCAAAAATGAAGTTAGAAGCGTTTACGTAATCTCATTAGTTTTGTTTTAGAGTCGAGATTACCGCACCTCCACATTGTTTGCATTTAGGCACACATACACTAAAAATGTGATCATCAAAATGCAATAAGTTAACAATGCCTCGTATGGATTATCAAGATACCAAAGATTACATTCCCATCCTAATCAATGATCCAAACATTTCCGATGAGCAAAAAGCTTATCTTCTTAGAGTCCAACATCGATATATACACGAAGGTCGTGTAGTCGATGCTTATTTTGTTCCCTTGAATAACATTCAAGCATGCTTTCCTACGATCCAATTTGATTGTTTATACAAAATAAATGATCAAATTTGTCCTCGTTTCGTTCTCGAATTCTATAGTCGTGTCCGTACCTTCAATGACCTTGAAGGTAATGTCTATCTTGATTTTTGGATTCAAAATGAAAATATCATTTTGTCCATTCCCGAACTCGGGGACATTCTAGGTGTCCCTTCACATGGTCAATGTGCCTACACAGAAGACCATTCTTTAGAGTCACTTCACTATAATCTTGAAAGTGAAGGTCCATTTTGTACCCAAGTCCTCGACCTCCAAAGCATCAAACAACACGTCCAAATTCCTAGAGTCGCCAACACGTACAAAAAACGTGATGGTTCCATTGTCCACCTCGACCCCAATCGAATCTATCTCAAAGAGATTCTTCCCGATCTTAGAAATTGGGAACTCCTTCTGCGTGAAAACGTCTTGTGTCTTGCGGGCAATCGGGATTATGTTCCGGCAAGTCTTGCCCATATGCTCTATTGTCTTAGTAACGAGGAGCCATACAACCTCGCTTACTACATGGCAAAACGAATGGCAAACATTCATAGTCGGACCGATAAGCTCATGCCATATGGTATGTTGCTTACTCGTCTATTCCGGTGGGTTATGGCAAATTACCCCCATCTAAATAATGTCGACTATCTTCTTGTCAATCCCGTCATGAAACCCCTTGGTGGACCACAACGTCGCACAAAGCAACGTAGTGACAAAGGGTCCAAACGTGGTCGTAAATCCACCTCCGATGCTACCTTTTCTTCTTCCTCTTCCTCCTTTCATTATGGATCATCTTCTCACCCTATGGATGAGGATGATGATGAGGTGAACGATGAAGGAACGTCTCATCCTCGTACTCCCTCTCCCGACACTTTCTTTCGTAACCTTGACACGTCATTGTTCGAACCATCAACCGACCTTCCATTCAACCAAACCAACTTAACTTCCGTGATGAGACGGCAAACAACCATGTACAACTGACAAGTGTCGATGCATGAGCAAACGATCGGGGGGTTCAAGTCTATTGGAAAAGCAATCAAGGGGCTCGGGAACAAGATTAAGAAGTTGGGGAAGAGAAGAGATTAGATAATACTAACTTAATTAGTATCACTAACTTAAGTAGTATTAAAATATTATTAATGGGGTCTTGGCTATGGCCATCTAGCATTAACAAGTTTGAATTTACTTAGTATTTCATACTTGGCATTGGTAACTTTGATTAGTTAATCAAGATTAATGCTTAATCATTTTTATGAGCTTTATCTAGTTCATATTCTTCATTTTACATTTTTTTTCTTGCATGCACTAGATGATCACATTGCTTGATATGATGCATGCTTAATAGTTGCCTAATTCTAAATAATTACATGATGTTATTAGTTGCTAGTTGTGCTAGTGTTAGGAAAACAAGGTGATTATTCTTTAGTGATTTGAGGCAATAGGACTTGCAGCAAATAGTTTCCCTAGAATTACCCATTTAGGCATCCTAGATCCTGCAGAACTGGAAAAAAGGTCAACTGCAGGACACGAGACCACTAAATTTAGTAGTACCGTGGGTCATTTAGTGGTACCGTACCCTGGGAAGACGTTTTTAACTGTTCTCTTCCACCTTTTGACCTTTTTTTCCTGAGAATCTGCAAACATATGCTGATTCCAATAATCCCAAATCCTTAAACTCACAATCCTATCCACCCTTTCATGCTTTGATTTGGCTATATATAAGCTCTTATCATGCATTGCTCTTCCTCACCATTCCACATTCACCACATACTTATCATGTCTTCCACCATGGCTACTACTTCTCACCAAGCAAAGAAGCCAAGGTTCAACCTCAAACCAACTAATGAGATAATTCTCATTGATCTCACTTTGGATGATGATGAAGATGTCCACACACCACTACCCTCAACCAAATCAACCTCCTTAATCTCTACACCTTTGGCTCCATCAAAAGCCACTTCAACCAAGCTTACCTCATCATCATCTTCCACCATTAGGACAACCACACCTTTACCTCCTCCTAGTCCTCCTCAACCATTAGCACTAACCTTCACTCTATCACCATCAACTCCCTTTGAGCTTGGGTCCTACACATCATCATCCTCCGCCTTACCACCATCACAACCACTAATGGTTCATCCCATTCTTTATCCCTTACAACCACATACCCTAAGTTGTCCATGTTGCCATCACAACCAACACCTCATCTTCTGCCTTAGGGATGAGTTAAACTTTAGGTTCTCCTACCTTGAGCATCTCCTCACACCACCACAAGGACCCATCATACCACCTCCTCCACCAACCAATAGCCCAAACAACTAAACATCTTCATGTTTAGTTTCCAAAATAAAACTTTAGGACCCCCCCTTTTGACATTTGAAGCAAATCTTAGGGCCTCGCATCACTTAAGAATTTTATATGCTTCTTGTAGCTTGTTTTCATGTAGTCATACCTATGTATGACATTTTCTTTTATGAATGAATGGGCTTTTTATGTGGTTGTTTTGCTTTGTTGAGGTGATTGACTACTTAGTTATTTTTTTTGGTTGGATATTTGTCTTGCTTGCTACATGTTAGATATTGTATATTTGTCATCTAACTTTGTTTTGTAGCAAGAATCATTGCTCGATTCCTTGGTGTCCTCCAATCGAAGGGGAATATACATCAAGGGGGAGCCTTAGCAACCTTTTTGCTTCGACAAAAAGGGGTAGAAATGGGATGTAAACTCATTAAAAACTTGTTAAAACTAATTTTAACCTAAAATGAGTTTATGTTTTGTCATCATAAAAAATGGGGAGATTGTTGATGCAAATAATGTTCTAAAAATGTTATTTATATCTTTTGATAACTTCACGTTTTGAGGATGACAAAATGTGAAAACAGGTTACGTTAAAATTAACATAAACAAGTTTTTAATCGAAAGTTCCCATTTCTACGCAAATCACTCTAGGTATGCACAAACAAATTTACAACTTGACAAATGATCAAAGAAGTGAATTTGTGTTTAAGAGTTCACATTTTTGATGTGACAAAACATTTTTTTCAAAAATATACTTTACAAATTATTTTTGAAAAATTAAGAAATATTTTAATGGAAAAATATGTTGAAATAACATAACAGCTATTTCCCCCCCAAAATCAGCTCCAAACTTCCCCAAATAAGTTTTCACTAGAAAAGACAAAAAGAGGAGCGTTTTTGTCTGGCACGGTACCACGGTACCACTAAATTTAGTGGTACCGTGTATGATTTAGTGGAGCCGTGCCTTCATAACGGTCAGATTTTTTCTGCCTATAAATACCAGCCCACTTCACAGTTTTTGGGTATCCTTTTTTACACAGAACTTTCTGAGTTCAATACCCTTCTCACATTTTCTCTTATTGATCATTTAGTTTAGTTTTTCTTTTGTTCAAGAGTGATCCAATCATCCAACCTAGAGATCCTCTTCATTCCTCTTCAAGTGCAAGAGAAGAACACAAGGTATCCAAGTTGATACAAAGTGTTGTAGTTGTAGTTAGAGCACTTGTAACATTTGTTACACACTTGATTGTATCATAGTATACATCAAGATCATTTTTCTTTTGAGAGTTTGTGAGGGAAGATCATTGTGATCTTATAGTGATATTGAATATCTCTAGTAGCCATTGGGCTTGTGTGTTGATCAAGTTGATCAAGGGTAGATAGAGTAGATTGAGTCAAGTGAGAGTTGATCATTGTGATCTTGTGAGATCTTGGAGATCTCTTGAAGCCATTCGGCTTGTGTGATTGATCAAGTGGATCAAGGGTAGATCGGGTAGGTCGAGTCTAGTGTGTTGATAGTGTGAAGTAGAAAGGATCAAGTAGATCATGGTAGATTGGTGCTAGCTAAGATTAGCACTCGACATTTAGCTTAGTGTCGGAAAATAGGATAAGCGACGTGTACGGTTTTCTCCGCCTGAAGGGAGGTCTTGTTGACATAGTGCTTGAAACTCTCGAGTGTGGTACTCAGGGAGTGGAGTAGGGCAAAGAAGAGCTTCGTGACCGAACCACTATAAATCCCTTTGTCCCGGTTTGATCTTTCCATCTGTTTACTTTACTTTCATTACTTATATTAGTTAGTATAGTTTAGAGTTCATATTGGTGTTGATTGATTACACATAAGATTCGAATCAAAGTTTTTCAAAGTAAAGTTTTTAAGAAGATTTAAAAACCGGTAAAACTATTCAACCCCCCTTCTAGTTTTCCACACCTCATACCTCCTAGGGATGGAAACTGTGAATTGCCATCCATGAACCAAATCTTGGTTTAAAGTTTCATAGTTTATAATAATGGAAGTAGCACATTCTATTAACTTAGGAAAACTAATTAACAAAAATCACTCATGCATGTTTTCCAAACAATTTCATTATCCTCTAGCATTAATATAATAGCAAATGAATCACAACTGCTGACGATACGAATAATGTATTTAAAAGTTATCTTTTTATTTCTTAAAGGACACCTGCTTGTTATGGATCTTTAATTTTCAATTGAGTTGCATTCACTAAAATCAAGATGTAATTAATCGTACCCAAGATATCAAAAGTGTTGGACACATATATGATGAAGAGAAAGAAAGGTAACATACAAACTTCATTGCTATTACAACTCGTTCTCTTAGCATGTTCCAATTTTTACAATGCTCGGGTGCGTGTCTTATTCCAAAATTTATAGAATTTGAGTACATTATGAATGCGACATATAAAATCACCTCAAAAAGTAAGTGCTATAAGAAACTGAGTGAATTATTTAATATATGATGCCTTCCTACTTCATAAGAACTTTAAATACCTTATGTATTATTAATACCCGTGCAACACGATGGCCTGTTAAAAACTGAATATCACAATTGAATCGATATCTAACTTTAATTCAATTTAATGCTAGAATTTGAGAAATAGTAGAGATCTTGTCATGTATATTATACCTGAGCTCCCAACCCATTAGAAATTAGCCCATTTCAAATGTTGTTCTCAATATATGACCATTATCTCTAACCATCACATTACCACTATTCTTCATAGCTTCTAAGTGGTATAAATGGAGAAAATGTCGTGTTATATTTGTAAATAATTTAGGTATGCAGTATGCTTGTAAAAAAAGTCATTTTTAATTTTGATTATAACAGTTTTAGTTTCCCACCTTAAGCAATCACGAAACAACAAAATTTGATATGAAAAAGGAAGTACATTCGTTACTTACCCTGTAATCATAGCATTCCACGTTACCAAAAGTTTCCTACCCATCTTATCAAAAACCCTCCTCGTCGACACCAAATCCCCACACTTTCCATACATATTAATCAACACCGAACCAACATAAGAATTCATCTCCATCTCATTCTCCACAACATACTCCTCAACCATTGTCACAACCGTGATTTTTAGCAGGTTAGTTTGATCTATAGTCTCAACTCATTTAACTTTTGTTTGGTGTGTATTACTTGCTTATTTGTGATATGCGTATTATAGGTGGTATATGAGTGGTATAAGTGTGTGTGTGGACCACTAAATCCCTTGGTGTGAGATTTTGTCATGTTGAGTAGTGTCGGATTTCGGGATAAGTTCATTTTGATCACCTTTGTGGTGTGGAAATGACTTGTGTATTTTGTTGGAGTTTTGTGGTTTTGCGTAACAAGTCTTTGTTCAAATATTTGAGCGTTAGTAAGTTACGTGAAGGTTATTTTTATGGAGTATATTAATGTTAAGTGTGAAAATTCTATTTTTGGAAACTTTATTTTGAAAATGATATTTTTTTCGGGATTGTCGTAAAAACGAAGGTTTATCACGTAAGGTGTTAATTTAAGTATAGGGTTTTTATAAAATATTAAAAATACAGGGTTTTAAGTGTAATAAATAAATTTAATAAAATATATATATATATATATATATATATATAATATATATATATATATATATATATATATATATATATATATATATATATATATATATATTTGGACGAGTAAAGGAAAAAAAGAAAAAAAGAAACCAAATTTGATTAGGATTACAAATCTTGGAGGAAAAGTTATCTCCTTAGGGTTTCCTATAGGTCTATAAATACAAACAAAAAACCCTCATTCCTCTCTTTGTGAAAAATTCGGCCAAACCTAAAGGGAAGAGAGGAAGAATATTTTTTTAGGGTTTTCATTCTTCAAGAATTAAGGTAAATTTTAATACTTATGTTTAAATAATTTTTATGATTCATGTAATACAAATTGTGATGGATTAGGGTTTATATTTAGATCTGTAAATTAATGATATTAAATATGTTAGAGTCATTAATTAGTGATATTATAATGATTGGTGAAGTAATTAGGGTTTTAAACATGTTAATTAATGAGTTATGAATCTGGCAGAATTAATAGGCTGTAAAGATGCGGTTGTAATTAATAGATGAAAATAAGTTAGATCACGAATTTTATGTCTAAATTATAGTTCAGAGAAAGAGCTTTCCAAAAAGTCCAACCACGATCAATTTTGAGGTCGGGAGGTCAGTCAAACGATTTTTGTAAGTTAAGGTGTCAAAACTGTTAAACCGGGACAGAATTAGGGTAAAAGTATTGAGGTCAATGGTGGCTTTTAAAGTGTAATTATGGTTAGGATTTCTGTGATAATTGAGTTCTATATTATGTTTGACTTCCACGCGAAAATTAGACGATAATAAGTTGTGCGAGTATGTATAAGAGGTCAAAACTTTTTGATGTCCGATCAGATCTGAATCTGGATAGATGATATGTTTGATTTTTCATTGGGTACTTGTGTGTGTTTTTAGTACATGGCCTTCTGGGAAAAGCTTGTATGCTTATGAAGGGTCATGGTGAATTTTTGGTGTGAGTTGTGAAGCGTTATTCGCTATGATTTTATGTAGGTGAAAGTACCCTATAAATCTGAGTTTTTAAAAGTTTTAATTAAGGGATTTAGTGAGTGTAAAATATTGGGTGATGATTAGTATGGAGTCTAGGTAATCTATAGTGGGTTATATGAACCTTAGACATCCATCATATGTATATGTTACATGGACTATAGCTTTTAGCTTGGTCGCGTGTAATGTGGTATTGTTTGTTTGTATAGATTTGTGTGTTGATAACTTGGAAGCTGCGGAGTTGAGGTGAGTTCATAGTCCCATATTTTTACTTTGTTTTAAACTTGGGATGGAGATGATGCTTGTTAAAATTGTTTTTGAGTTACTGTGATTATGTGTTGTTAAAATGCATGGACTTGTAATGGTTATTGTATGTATACTGCATGTTATTGTTGTGTTTAATTGTGGTGATTATTTGAGTGGGAAAGTCGTAGTGGCTCTACTCATTATAATTATCTTGGATCGGTGGGCGCGTTCCGTCCCAATTGTGGTGGTATTTGGATCGGTGGGCACGTTCCGTCCCGTAAGCTATGATTGCATGTTAGTTGTATAATAACTATATTGTTGCTGTCCTGCTATGTTTTATAATCACAGTGAACGGATAATCAAGGTGTTTTGTGTGTCTTAAACCTATGAATCTCACCAACATTATGTTGACGTTTTAAGCATCATTTTCAGGTGAGCATTCTAAGGCTAAGATAGAAGGGCGCGATTAGAAGAGACCTAGTTTGCATTGAGGATGGCTTATCTTTGAGTTTAGTTTGATTAAGATGGATTTTGTTTGTGATACTTGAATGTCTTTCATTTTTACTTTGTGTTTTAATGGAGATACCTTGGAGATTGTTTTGGATATTTATTTTGGGGTATCAGTACGACACTTTGTGTTTGTACTTTGCTCTATTTATTTGCATGTAGTATTTTCTCTATTTAGACACCAAGTGTTGTGATGATATCCATGATGTTGCACTCGCGTTTCCGCCATTGGCGAGGTGTGACAACCACCTTCCCCAACTCCAAAATCCCAATATCCCCACATGCCCTAAGAGCACTTACAACCATCATCCCATCCGGCTCAAACCCATCCCTTTTCATTTCCTCAAACAAATCCAATGCACCTTTCGCAAACCCAATCTTCACACACCCAAAAATCATCGAATTACACGACACCAAATCCCTCTTAGCAATTTTATCAAACACCATACGCGCACACCCCAAATCTCCACATATCGCATACATACTAATCAAAGAAGGCCTGACATACACATCCACCATTAACTCATATTAACCACATTACAATGACCCAATCTCACAAAACAAAACAACAAAAACATATAAAGATTCAATCTTTAACTACTACTTGATATCGAACACATCTAAATCATCAATCAAAGTACAAAAACATAAACCCACAACTCAATTACCAAAAAAAAAAACCTAAATCTAACGTACATTAATTGGTGGTATTAGCTGAAATTTTAAAACAAAAATATACCTTAGATTAACCAAAAAAAGAAGAGGATTATGATTAAGGTTTCGATTTCTTTCAAATTGAGATAAACTGAATGGTGGTGGTCAGGTGCCGGATGTTAGGGTGGGTAAATTTGTTTGTGTTATTTGCCCCGTAAATTTCAATTTTGGTACAAACAAAAACTGTGGTTGTTATGGTTTGTATGTGTTTTTGAGAGGAAGAATGATCGAACATCAAGATTGATTTAGGATTAGCCGATAATTGTATCATTTCTTTTTTTGGTTTTGATTGATGGTAGATCTGAGAAAGAAGACATAGATGTGTGTGTTCGATTATTAGATTTGTGTGTTTGATGAATCAGGGGAGAAGGTGTGTTCGATTATTAGATTTCATGTGTTTGTCTGTGTGTTTCTGAGGGTGAAGGTGGAGAAGAAGAAATATAATTTGTAAACGGGTACTGTTTAGTCTACTGTAGCAGGGTACTGTTTAGTCCACTGTAGCAGCTACAGTGCTTTGCTACAATGGTACTTCCCCCTTTTAGTATATAGTATAATTTGCGTGCAAAATCTTCAATTGTATTTATGGTCAAATAGTTATTAGCTTTGACTTTTATTATCCATAATATTGGCGACCATGTTATGATGATTATAGTGACACTTGTTTGGTCACTGTTGATGTTATTTGTGACAAGCTTTCATGGTCAATCGACCAAAAATAGTGACGACTCACACCCATTAGTAACAGAATTTTGTGACGATAGATGTCGTCAAAAAATTAGTGACAACTCTGATTTTTGTTGGTTTTAGGGTGTTGATAATCAAATATTGCTTGGATAATTCTTGAATCGTGTAAAATCCAATTTACGAATACAATATTTCGACCTTATTTGGTGCCACAGGTTACACAAAATTCGTATACAGGATAAGATAAGAACACACTCAAATTCAAAGCACAAGAATTAGAGCAAAAACATCGAGTATATTGTATGTATTGTTATGATTGGTCATCTTTTAAATGAAATACTAAAATGATGTTTATATATAATAAAAAAAAGTGACTTTTAGTAAAAAGTCACACCTCTTTATGAATAGTCACACCATTTGGTGAGAAGTTACAATATTTCAAATAGATTCCAGCGACACCTTGGTTAGCGACACGTTTTCGGTGTTACTATTTGAATAGTTGCATCTATTGAACTGTTACAATATTATAGCGACAAATAATGTCACTATAACTATTTCCATTCATTGTACATGAAATCAAGTTAATAGTTTATACAAAGCGTGTAGTCTACACCTCCTAACTTTTATTAGAACTTAACTTGAAATCACTTTCGTCTCGAGTAATCTTACATACACAAAATGCTTAATGACACCAAAATCACCAACAATTCTCCCCCATTTTAGTGTAATCCTTGATTTCCCAATTAATCAAAACAAATCAAACTCATGCATAAATGAAAGTGTCTTGCGATTGAGTTTTCATCTTAGTATACTACACATTTCCAATATCAGAGAATCGGGGTGTCGTACGATTAAACTCGTCAACCCATTTGAATACCTAAAGATAATATACACACAAGTTTTTACATTTCTCCAATGTTTATACTTGACACTTTACAAGCCATGTGTTCCTATCCATATATGAGTATATACAAAGCCAAGACTATGCTGATTGAAGCGGCAAAACTTCATACTCACATAGGTAGTTTCTTTTAATCAAGCCCTGCATTTTCACTTTTTCAAAAGAACTATCAAGAAAATAAACTTCAGCCTCCTCATCTTGCAGGGAACACATACATAAGGATAATAAAACATGTGTTCCAATCTCTAAGTGTGAGCTTTTCACATTAAATTCAAGATTCTAACGTTGTATTAGAAGGGAACCGAGTATCTTACAATTAGAATATTTAATTAACTTTTCGACCCTATTACTGACTTATTCACTAAGTCTTTAGCAAACCTCTTTCTCAAGTGGTAAGCAATTGATGGTGTAGATTCACTATCTCAACGCATATTATACACATGGTAACATTGACTTTTAAACATAACACAATGTTTATTAATAAGTCCTTTAACCATAATATTTCTTGAGAATAAGAATACAATAAACCATAATGCAATAGTTGTATATAGTACAACTTTGTTTATTTGATTTCAAGATTCTACATTTACACCAAGTGTGAAAATCCAATCATGGTCTCCTTAATCAAAACATTCAACTCACATCAATTTATCCTTATAATACTTAAAGGATTCTCATTGTTCTAAACCATAATCCATGGTTTCTTTCAAGTACTTGAGTACTTGATTTAAAGTAGCCAACATATAATCATTGACCACTAAAAGTTCGCCTAAGACTATGTGTAATGGGGCTTTGTTTGCCCGGTTGTTGCACCAACAGCGCCCAACTCACCAATACCTAGGGGCGTTGTTGCCCAAAAAAACCACCCATCCGTTGTTCTTACAGCGCCCCACACTTTGGCTATTTCGAAAAAAATGGAACGTTGCAATTGTCTTTTTAATGGAGGAAATGTGATACAATGCGTTTTAATGGAGAAGACAACCATAAATTATAGTGTGTGGACCCCTTAAAATTTACTTTGTTTTTTATTCAGCTTCTAATATAACCCTTTATATTTATAACTTATGGTTTTAGTCCCTTATCTTGATATAAAGGTTTTGCCACGTGTCAAACAATGCCCCACTCACCACTAAACCACTTTTTCAACAAAGCCCCACATGCCACATGTCAAACAACCCCCCACCCTCTCTTACGCACCACTACACATAGCCTAAATATACAAGTATCATGTATCTATTAGACAAATAGCCGGGTCACACATATTTTGAGCAACTATGTTTTGGCTTACTTCGATAACCCATAGTTCCAGGATAATCAACATGTAGATTCAAACATGTTAAATTCACATTTGTTATTATCAACAAATAATCACTGATGCAACATATATGCCAACTTCTTACAAGTTTCATTGATAAACATGGCATATATCACTAGACAGGGGCGGAGGTACATGCAAGCCAGGGGTAGCGGTCGCTACCCCTGAACTTTTACCCTGTAGTGGAATTTTTGGCAATTTTTTAACGTTTTTTGGCGATTTTTGGCCATTTTTTGACGATTTTCGCTACCCCTGAAACAAATTTTCGCTACCCCTAAACAAATTTTCGTATTTTGCTACCCCTGAACTTGGCTCCTAGTTCCGCCACTGCCACTAGATGGAAGAAACTAGTAATATAATCAACATCATACCACTTTCATCATAAAGATCGTGTATTTAAAATGTTGATTGTATTAACTCATGTTAACAACAAATTGAACCACGAGCTACTGTTATAATCCACAAGAAGATTCTATTCACAAAACTACGTACCATTGTAGTTAAAGCAGACAATAATTTCCAAATTGGGTGTGACAACCACAATAGAAATCAATGATGCCGCGTTCAAAAGAATGCCAGTGACCCATATAGAATTATACGCAAGTGAATGAAACTCAAATCTCGATTCATTCAATTATCATGTTTTCATCAATCCCATATAATGCTCATGGCACTACAAAAAAAAGGTGTTTGTACACACTTATTTTTCCACACTAATAAAATTGTGTACTTTTTTATTATTTAATTCATATGTATTAACGTGTACTAATTTATTTATATTTATAACTGTGGACTTTGACTAATATACGTGTGAAAAAAATTATGATATAACAAATATGAAGTACACATTTTTCAGCGTTAACTTAGTAACTAAATACACACATAAAACTGTGATTTTTTTTTCAACTAAAAAAAACTTACCAACACAAGATCATGTGAACAATTTTTCCAAAGCTTTACATAAAAAAGTGTGAAAATTTTATAGTAAACAATTAAAAAAAAAAAACTGACACACATATAAGTGTGAACAATTTGCCTCACTTCACTGTGTCCAAAATCAAAATAAAAATAAAAATAAAAAAAGCCATCACTTCACCCGCCTCGCTTCACACACAAAAATCCCCCAATTCGATTTAATGGTCAAAACACACACACACACACACAAATCCCCTAATTCGATTTAACAATTTCACACACAAAAGCACACAGTAACTGTTATTTTCATTCACTTAGGGTTTGGGTTTCGATACTTAGGGTTTCGATGCAACTGTTATATTCATTCGGAGTGTTATACTTAGGGTTAGGTGATTTGTGCTCGATCTCGTTATTGTCATTCACAGCTTGAATCTGGTACGATTTTCTGTTATTTTTTTTATGATTGGTTAATTTTCTGTTATTTTTTGTTATATATGATTGTTTAGTTTAATTATGAATTGTTTAGTGTAATTGTGAATTTTTTTAACTTGAACGATGTTAAATGTTTTGATATAGTGTGTTACAGGTTGTGAATGTAGTAAATTTTATTATAAATTTTGATATAGTGGAACGATGTTATAAATTTTGAGTTTGTAAAACGCTAGTTCGTTAGTTTCAGGTTGTGAATAATATGTGACAGTGTTGGTTTGAAGCTGAAATCAAATTATAGATTGATGTTTAAAACTGAAACTGTAATGTGAAACTAGGATCATCTATATGTGTATTTTTTTATTTTTTTTTAATTGTATGGACATGTTTAGGTAAGTTGCATAAATGGACAAAAGTTGGATTAAAGCTCAGATAACAAGCAAAACTTTTAAAGAAGGAGTGAAGTCTTTTATTGAATTTGCTCGTGCTAGAAGCATAAGAGGAGTAATTGCTTGTCCATGCCTTAGATGTTGTAACGTTAATCATTGGGACATGGGTACTTGTCATGGCCACATATTGCGTTATGGATTTTTACCGGGGTACACAAATTGGTCGGTTCATGGGGAGACTTCTGAACCTTTACAACCATTTCTACCTAGTTTCGTTCAAAATACTAATTTTGGTAAAGATGAGATAAGAAGTTTGGTTCGTGATGCTCTCGGTCATTTACCTTCAAATAGCCCACTAGTGGTTCATGGGGAGAATTATGTACCTTCACAACCATCTCGACCTAGTTTTGTTCAGAAAACTCCTTTTTGAGAAGATGAGATAAGAAGTTTGGCCCGTGATGCTTTAGGTCATTTACCTTCAAATAGCCCATTAGCACGAGATTCAATGTTTGAAGACAATGTTGGTGAATCTTCTCAAAGTTCTCATCATAGGGTTGAGGATGAGAATGTTGGTGAATCTTCTCAAAGTTCTCATCGTAGGGTTGAGGATGAGAATGTCAGCGAATCTTCACGAAGTTCAGATCATAGTGCTGCGGATGCTATATATAAGAAGTGGTTAGAAGAATGTGACAAGGAACTCTACCTCGGTTGCAAGTATTCCAACTTGTCCTTCACTTTACACTTGTATCACGTCAAATGTATGAGTGTATCGGTGGTGTATCTAACAAGACTTTTGGCATGTTGCTAGAGCTTATAAGGGATGCTTTTCCTCATCTTACATCATTACCATCCTCGGTTTGTGAAGCAAAAAAACAAACTAAAGATCTGGGGCTTGGTTACGAGAAAATCGATGCTTGTCCTAATGATTGCATGATTTATTGGGGTACAAGGAAAGGTCAAAAATCTTGTCATATTTGTAAAGCTTCGCGATATAAAAGTGATACGGGTGATGACATAGGTGAAAGTTCAAAGTCAAAAAAGTCAAATAAGGCGGTAAAAGTTTTGCGATATTTCCCCTTAATCCCAAGACTAAAAAGGCTATACTTGTCTGAGAAAACAGCAAAGGATATAAGGTGACATAACATGGGTCGAGCAATGGATGGAAAGTTAAGGCACCCGGCAGATGATCTTGCTTGGAAGAATTTTGATGCTCGATATTTAGAATTTTCCTCAGATCCGCGTAGTGTCAGGCTTGGCCTTGCTAGTGATGGGGTTAATCCTTTTCGAACAATGAGTACAACTCATAGCACTTGGCCAGTGTTGTTGATTCCTTATAATTTACCTCCGTGGATATGTATGAAACAACAATATTTTATTCTTTCATTGGTTATCCCAGGAGAGAAAGCTCCCGGCAATGATATAGACGTTTATCTACAACCATTAATACATGAGCTGAAATTATTATGGAAGGGTGTGGACGCTTATGATGCTTTTTCAAAACATCAATTCAAGTTAAGAGCTTCACTGATATGGACCGTGAATGATTTTCTCGCGTATGCTAACTTATTTTGGTGGAGCACAAAGGGTCGTGTGGCATGCCCGGTTTGCGCAGATTCTACTCGGTCAAGGTGGTTAAACTATGGAAGAAAATTTTGCTACATGGGACATCGTAGATGGTTAGAGCAAAATCATAAATATCAGTTTCAAAATGACCAATTTGAGGGTACATGTGAGAAAGAGGGCCCGCCTACCCTATTGACAGGATGTAGTATTTTGAAACAGCTGAGCGGTACAAGTTTTATGTATAGGAAGTCTGATAAATCTAGTAAAAAGAGAACAAGGGATGGTGTTGGTTGTTCAACAAATGCTCATAATGAAGCGAACAATGAATTAAGTGCATTTGAGGATATAGAGAATTTTGTGGAAGAAGAAACTGCGGAGCACCAGTTATGGAAGAAAAAGAGTGTATTTTTTGATTTGCCGTATTGGAAGTATAATTTGATTAGGCATAATTTGGATGTAATGCATATTGAGAAGTATGTCTGTGATAATTTTCTCGGAACCCTATTAAATTTAGACGGGAAGACTAAAGATAACGAAAACTCTCGCAAGTATCTTATGGAAATGGGAATAAGGCATGACCTCCACCTTATAAATCATCCTAACAAAAAGCCATACATGCCCCCCAACATGTTATACCATGTCTAGTGTGGAGAAGTCCAACTTCTTACAAGTTTTAAAAAGTCTTAAAGTTCCAGACGGATATTCATCTAATATTTCAAGGGGTGTGAGCATGAAAGATCGTAAAATCACCAACCTTAAGAGTCATGATGGCCACATTTTAATGCAATACATTTTTCCGATAGCTTTTAGGATTTCCATGCTTTCACGAGCACAATCTCGAGTAGTTAAAGTGGTTTCTGATTTTTGCTTCTTTTTCAAAGGGTTGTGTGCGAAAGTTCTTGATATTGATGAATTAGACAAAATGGAGTCTCAAATAGCACTTACATTATGTGAGATGGATAAATTATTTCCACCTAGTTTTTTCACAATTATGGTCCATTTGACTATCCACTTGATATCGAAGGCCAAGCTTGGTGGACCCGTTCATTATAGATGGATGTATCCTGTTGAAAGGTACTTGATGCGGTTGAAGTCATATGTTCGCAATAAGGCTCAACCGGAGGGATCAATCGCGGAAGGATATATTAAAGATGAATGTCTTACTTTTTGTTCAAGATATTTCGAAGGTGTTGAGACTATCTTTAATCACCCTCCTAGAAATGATGAACATATTCCTGAAAAAGAGATGTATATTCTTAATTCGGGTGGTCGTAAGCTAGGAAAGGTTGAGAATATTGAGCTTGATTGCAATTCATTTGCTCAAGCACACTGCTATGTTCTACTAAATCATAGTAAAATTCAGCCGTTTCGCGAGTAAGTATATTTGTATACATATTCTTACATTTTAGTTTAAATTAATGCTATATAAAGTATATAAAGTTATGGTATATTTTTTGTAGTCATTTTTTTGGCTCAATAGCAAGCTCTTAAGGATAAACCCATGGATCTAAAGACAAAAGAGAAATTAATGGTTGAAGTTTTTCCACAGTGGCTTCACGAGTAGGTTACCAGATTTGTAGTTAGTATATTAGTTCTTTCATCTTCAGTGTGCATAAACTAACAAGTGTATTTAAAACTATAGGTTCCATCCTTAGAAAAGATTAAGTTTGATCAAGAAGTTGTGTCCATTGCTAGTGGCCCTAGCACTATTGCTAAACGATATAATGGCATCATCACGAATGGTTATAGATTTCTTACTAGTTGAAATGATGTTTTTTACTGTGTAGTTTGATATATTTATTGACTAGTTGAAATGATGTTTCTTACTGTGTAAGGAGGAGATTATTAGTGGGTGTTTGGATTAGCTTATTTTATGGGATTATGGAGTTTTTATGAAGTTGGCAAAGCTGTTAATTTGATATGATTTGATTTGATTTGATCATTTTTGTAGGGGAAGAAGAAGGAAGGCAATCCGGTTAGAAATATAAAAAGGTCACAAGTTGTACCTTTGAGTTCCTCCTAAATTTTTAGGTATTGTTCATTTCTTTATATTTATATTTTTCAGGTACAGTTTGGTATTGAGAATCATAAGCAGAACCGTACCCATAACCTTGATAATCCCAGTTGCCATATTGGCAAAGTTGTTGTAATAGTATAAGTTGTTCTGCATATTCTGTGACTTGTAAATTTTTGAGACTAATGCACTAAAGAAGTATGTGTGCATATACTAAATTTATACTTGTTCTTAAGCAAGAAGATGTTGAAATCTCAAGCAACAATGAAGAATCCTACAAGCCAGCATGAAAATAATTCTTTTAAAACACTAGCACTAACTTTATCACACACTAAACTATATAAGATTCGATGGTACTCTAGCAAGATGGATCATATATGTGTATATGTAAATACCAAATGTATAGAATAAAGATGAAGAGAGAAATACAATACACATAAAACACACACACTCACTGTCACCTAGCTATCTCTTGAGGCACCCTAACTAATGAGGTAAGAGTGGGTATTTATAGGAAATGAGTGATGCCCTAAAGGCTTTCTATGGGCTTTGGTTGGGCTTTACATGGATTGGACTATTTTAAACAATACATAAACTTAACTACTTAGTCCAACCATAAGCCCTATATATCACTATTCTCTTACATAAAATCGACACACTACAAAGTTGTTAAAAGGTAAATGACCATCACTTTATAAATGCTAACAATCTCCCTCTAAGGGATGGTCATTCAAATTGTAACACCCCGACCCGACAAGGGCAAAGATGTCACAAATACATGGTTTCATATCAGAATAAACATAGTATCCACGAATAGAATAGCGGAAATCATAACATAAATCAAGAGAATAAGTCAACATGACTTAATTACAAAGATAAGACAGAAATAATGAAGTACATAACAAAATCCAAATGGTGAAATAATCCAACTAAAAACAAAGCTTCACTCAGGTGCACTCTTCCCAAAAGCCATACCCCAGCTCCTAGCTTAAATACCTGCCACGGGAAGAGAAACGCGGCTGAGCTACACGAGCTCAGTGAACAGATATAACGGTAACAAACAATAATAATGAAATAGGGAAGATGAAAGGAATCATACATGATGTAATAATAGATGAGAAGAAATATAAAGGTTATACAGAGATATCAGAAAGTATGGATAGTATCATGAGTAATGGTGAAGTAATCAAAAGATCCCATCAAGCCCAAACATACCAAACCCAGTACAGAGATAAGTCCAGTATCATGACATAGGTTGTCAGTAATGAAAGGTAAAGGTCATAAGTCTATAACGTGCATGGAAAACAGTAATCCTCTACGAGCCCAGAAACATGAACATGAAATCATAATCATACCGCCATGCAGAGAGATGTTCCTCTCACTAATCCCAGAAATCAGAAATATGGAGTGATCAGCTCCCAGAGTTGTGAAAGACGTGTATCGCACACACCATCAGTCACCATGCATATCATAACATATCATAACATGAACATAATACAAAAAAAAAATCTAGGATGCATCCATACGCCCCTGGTGGCCATAACTCCCAACACACCAAATAAAATACAGAAGAGGGACGGGACAGGTCATCACTCTCCTGCCCTAGAGTCATGCCATCGGTGCATCGACTGACATGGACATGAAACCCTCATGCCTAGTGAGTGGCTCGTAGTATCAAACTGTGGGTAAAGGTCAAGTATCATGAATCATGTTTTTAGTTTACTTGCATAGGTCAATATCTTATTTCATAAGTTCATAATCATAGGTTCATAATCATGGTTCATAAGCAAGGTTCATAAGCAAGGCTCATAAGCAAAGGTTCATAAGCAAAGGTTAATGAATGAAAGGTTCATAATCACAAAAGGTTCAATATCAGAAAGGTTATATATCAGAAATGTTTAATATCAGAAAGGTTCATAACAGAAAGGTCATGTATCAGAAAGGTTCAGTATCAAAAAGATTCAGTACTACAAAGGTCATGTCAAAGGTTCATAATATCATGAAAGAAACAAGAAAGGTTCACAGAATTAAAGAACATTGCAGTGAATCAGAAATCGGAAATGAGACGAAGGCACCTTACTAAAGAAGGGCAGAATATCTGTACCTTATTGCTGACAAAGGAAAATACTGAATAAGATGATCAAGAGCACAAGACTACTCCCTCTTCACACCTAGAGGAGTAAAGACATGATTACTAAAGATCCCATTTCCATATTAAGTAACTTTCTATTTTTAGCAGGTATCCATTTTTAGAAAGTTTCCTTATTTAGTAAGTTTCCAAAATTAGCAGATTTCTATAATGAGTAAGATTTAAGTATTATGATTTAGTTAAGTCATTAATTTAGTCTCATTATGGAATTAGGGTTGGTTTTAGCAGGTTATAAAAGTTTAGGGTTAAATATGACAAGTTTACAAAGTTTAGGGTTTTAATTGTAAATATATCAAATTAAAGGTCTAGAATGAAAATATCATAAGTTACTTATTTAAATACCCCATTTATTCAGAATTATCTCTTTGGCCCATTAAGTTTCATATTTTACACTTTAAACCCTTTATTTATAAAAGTTACAAAATAAACCTTAAAGTTATATAACTTACAATTTAATCCATATATTATTCTTAATTACACCACTAGCCCTTATATTAATTTAATTACAGAATATACCCTTAAATTTCATGTATGATACGGTTTGACCCATTAGTTTCACATATTTACAATTTTAGTCCCTATAATTGTAAAACATATATATTAATTCATAAATTCCAAATAATTACATATTAGCCCCCATAATTATCCAAACTTACACCGAACCATCTTAATATTATAATTTACTCAAAATGACCTCAAGTTTCTAGTATTTACATTTTTAGTCCCTCAAGTTTAATTAATTTCAAACCGAATTAATAATTATCTATAATTACCCATTTAACCTTTTAAATGCAAAATTTACATAAGGACCCCTCATTTAACATTTTATATGAAAAATACCAGATCTAATTGACTTATAAAAATTACCCCTTGAGTTTTTAGAATTACAAAACACACCCTTAGATTTATTTCTTTCAATCGGTACACTTTTAAATAACAAAATCAAAACCCTAATTTCACTAATCATTACATCATTATAACCACATCATTTAGACACATAAATTTTCCAGATTTAATCATAAAATACTTAGGTCGAATTGTTTTTAGGGTTTTCCACAAATTTACTTTTTATTTCTATTCTAGCCGATTCTAAGCAATTTCCACAATAATAGATTTAGGCCTCCAAAATTCAAATGAACATTTTTATGGTGTTATATGATGATCATAGATGCCATGAAAAATAATAACTTGATCCAGAAAAATCGCATGCATGCCTTTTGATTTTATATTCGATTTTAGGGTTTATAACATAATATTTTCCATACGATTTATCTATGATGCATGGGCTGTTTTTATCATTTTTCCCATGTTATATTTGATCATTAGAAGCTGAGAAAAATACCAGGATAGTTTTAGAATGATCGAGACACGCTGAGTGAATTTACCCTTCTCGGTTTGGATAAAACGAAACCCAAAAATCTCCACAAGCCAAAAACGCGATCAATAACCTTGGAATGATTTTTCACAGAGTATACATGATGTGAGGAACTCAGAAAATTATCAAAAGAATTTTACAATGATCAAATGCATTAAAATGGTATTTACCTCACTTTTGTACTCGACACAAGAAAATTTCGAACACGCTTGAACTAGGCTACCACAATTCGATTTGCTATTTTTCTAGGCTTCTTAGGACTATGATGAACTCAGGAAAATTGGTGTTTGGTCTCCAGAATTTCGTATGGATGAGTGGTAAATTTTTTGTGTGTTATTGAATCAATCGGTAATTAGGGTTTAGAAAGAAAAATGTGAATTGACTAAATAAAAGGTTAATGCCGACATTAGGGGGGGAACATGGGCCATAATTTCGGGAATTTTAATTAAGAAAATTAATGGCTTTGATTTTCTATTTTAATGCCCTTATAATTTCATTTAATTACTTTAATTAAATCATAAAATTTGAATTTAAACTCTACTTGGCGCCCAAGGGCATTTTGGTAATTTTGTGGCTTGTATAAAAGTTAAATGGAGTTGTTAAAATTATTTGGGATCATAACTTGTTCATTGTTGGAAGTTTGGAATTTATTTGGTGCTTTACATATGTTTTATTTAGATTTTAAATTCCCAGGGGTAATTTGGTCATTTTACATGTTATAGAATTTCAGGTATTACAACTTCTTCCCCACTAACAGAAAAATTTCGTCCTTGAAATTTGCAAGGACATAGAAGAGAACAATAGGACAGAAACGAAACAGGACATACCAGATCAGATAAGCCTTACTCACGGATGGCTTGGAACAATTTAGCAGAACGGATCTCATCGTAAGATAATGGAAACAAACGGATAGGGTAAAACCTATTAAGGTAGAGCAGAAGTGAAGAACACCATCGGTTTCGCTCATCGTACCATGATCATAAGAATTCTCAGAGTGAACAAATCAAATCAAAACCTCAAAACTCAACATAGAATAAAATTATTAATTTAGAATTCAAAATATCCGTACGAGAAATCAAAAAAAGCATCGAATGTATCATAATCGCAAAAGAAACCATAGGTATCAAAATATCCAAACAAACGGAATGAAGAAAATAGCAATTTGTGAAAAAGATCTCCTCACTGAGCTGGCTTGTTATCCTTGGCACTCTTATTGTTGTCGTTGTTACCTCCAAACTTGGGACAATCCCTCACTTGATGCTCAGAAGATCCACATCTAAAACAGGTCCCATAAGCCCTACGACACTCTCCAGGGTGGCGTTTCCCACATGTAGTACAGATAGTGTAAGAAAATGAACCTTCAGATGAACCTCCCTGAGTACCAAATCTAGAAGTCCTGCTCTGCTGATGTCCCCTAGTAGTATTATCTCTCCACTGTTCCTGACTGTTGTTGCGCCCCGAGCGATCATCTCCCTGCCTAGTGTTGAACCTGGAATCCTGGCCCCTCGTATCCGGCCTCCTCTGATCATAGTTCCTGCCAGCCTGACCCTGATGGTCGTATCGTCGATCCCCCTGTCCACTAGAATCATAACTCCTGTCATTCCGGCCCTTAAAATCCCTGTTCTGACCCTGAGTCTGAATCCTATCCTCATCTCTGTTCCTCTTATACCCAGCTCCCTGATGAAATATCTCGATATTGCGAGCTGCGTCGCAACATTCTGCCGGGTCCCGAAACTCATCATTAAGTATGCGGTCTAGTACCCACCTCTTGAGTCCCCATTTGAATTGTCTAGCCTGTTGCTTAGCATCCCCGGCAAGCGGACCCACAAAACTGACTAATCTCTGAAACCGCTCCAGATATTGCCCAGCATTCTCAGAATCTAGCTGAGAGATAGTGTTGTACTCCCTAATGAACCTCTGCTGCTCGGAAACAGGGAAGTACCGATTATAGAACGTGGTACGAAAATCAGCCCAAGAACAACCAAGAACATATGCATCACCACCCTTAGCTTCCTTGTGCGCTTTCCACCAGTTAAGCGCATCACCCTCTAACTTAAACACAGCCAGACGAGTCTTAAACCCGTCCTCACAACCCAGCACCTCAAACAGTTTCTCCATGTGGGTAATCCAGTCCTCTGCCGCGTGAGGAGTAGCAGCAGAAGTAAATGACAACGGCTTGAGTTTATTGAAACTCTCCAGCCACCCATTAATGGTAGTGGGTCGGCCCCCACCACCAGAAGAACTGCCAGCACCCCCAGATGGACCAGCTCCACCACTGATAAGCCGGTTGATCACCGCTTCAGTGTTAAGGCCCGGTAGCAGACTGGCTACAACATTGGCCACCATAGCCTCCAGATTGGGGATTTCACCATCTCCTCCACTGTTATACTCTTGGTGACGAGTGTTAACCATCTATAGAATTATGAAGACGATTAGTAAGATGAAGCAAAATATGACAAAGCAGAATAAGGAAAAGAGTACGCGAAAGGAAAACCTAATGTCTACCCAATCCTCACAGGTCAAAGGCCTAAGCCAACGGGTTTCGGAAACCTGTCTCTGATACCATAAATTGTAACATCCCGACCCGACAAGGGCAAAGATGTCACAAATACATGGTTTCATATCAGAATAAACATAGTATCCACGAATAGAACAGCGGAAATCATAACATAAATCAAGAGAATAAGTCAACATGACTTAATTACAAAGATAAGACAGAAATAATGAAGTACATAACAAAATCCAAATGGTGAAATAATCCAACTAAAAACAAAGCTTCACTCAGGTGCACTCTTCCCAAAAGCCATACCCCAGCTCCTAGCTTAAATACCTGCCGCGGGAAGAGAAACGCGGCTGAGCTACACGAGCTCAGTGAACAGATATAACGGTAACAAACAATAATAATGAAATAGGGAAGATGAAAGGAATCATACATGATGTAATAATAGATGAGAAGAAATATGAAGGTTATACAGAGATATCAGAAAGTATGGATAGTATCATGAGTAATGGTGAAGTAATCAAAAGATCCCATCAAGCCCAAACATACCAAACCCAGTACAGAGATAAGTCCAGTATCATGACATAGGGTGTCAGTAATGAAAGGTAAAGGTCATAAGTCTATAACGTGCATGGAAAACAGTAATCCTCTACGAGCCCAGAAACATGAACATGAAATCATAATCATACCGCCATGCAGAGAGATGTTCCTCTCACTAATCCCAGAAATCAGAAATATGGAGTGATCAGCTCCCAGAGTTGTGAAAGACGTGTATCGCACACACCATCAGTCACCATGCATATCATAACATATCATAACATGAACATAATACAGAAAAAAATCTAGGATGCATCCATACGCCCCTGGTGGCCATAACTCCGAACACACCAAATAAAATACAGAAGAGGGACGGGACAGGTCATCACTCTCCTGCCCTAGAGTCATGCCATCGGTGCATCGACTGACATGGACATGAAACCCTCATGCCTAGTGAGTGGCTCGTAGTATCAAACTGTGGGTAAAGGTCAAGTATCATGAATCATGTTTTTAGTTTACTTGCATAGGTCAATATCTTATTTCATAAGTTCATAATCATAGGTTCATAATCATGGTTCATAAGCAAGGTTCATAAGCAAGGCTCATAAGCAAAGGTTCATAAGCAAAGGTTCATGAATGAAAGGTTCATAATCACAAAAGGTTCAATATCAGAAAGGTTATATATCAGAAATGTTTAATATCAGAAAGGTTCATAACAGAAAGGTCATGTATCAGAAAGGTTCAGTATCAAAAAGATTCAGTACTACAAAGGTCATGTCAAAGGTTCATAATATCATGAAAGAAACAAGAAAGGTTCACAGAATTAAAGAACATTGCAGTGAATCAGAAATCGGAAATGAGACGAAGGCACCTTACTAAAGAAGGGCATAATATCTGTACCTTATTGCTGACAAAGGAAAATACTGAATAAGATGATCAAGAGCACAAGACTACTCCCTCTTCACACCTAGAGGAGTAAAGACATGATTACTAAAGATCCCATTTCCATATTAAGTAACTTTCTATTTTTAGCAGGTATCCATTTTTAGAAAGTTTCCTTATTTAGTAAGTTTCCAAAATTAGCAGATTTCTATAATGAGTAAGATTTAAGTATTATGATTTAGTTAAGTCATTAATTTAGTCTCATTATGGAATTAGGGTTGGTTTTAGCAGGTTATAAAAGTTTAGGGTTAAATATGACAAGTTTACAAAGTTTAGGGTTTTAATTATAAATATATCAAATTAAAGGTCTAGAATGAAAATATCATAAGTTACTTATTTAAATACCCCATTTATTCAGAATTATCTCTTTGGCCCATTAAGTTTCATATTTTACACTTTAAACCCTTTATTTATAAAAGTTACAAAATAAACCTTAAAGTTATATAACTTACAATTTAATCCATATATTATTCTTAATTACACCACTAGCCCTTATATTAATTTAATTACAGAATATACCCTTAAATTTCATGTATGATACGGTTTGACCCATTAGTTTCACATATTTACAATTTTAGTCCCTATAATTGTAAAACATATATATTAATTCATAAATTCCAAATAATTACATATTAGCCCCCATAATTATCCAAACTTACACCGAACCATCTTAATATTATAATTTACTCAAAATGACCTCAAGTTTCCAGTATTTACATTTTTAGTCCCTCAAGTTTAATTAATTTCAAACCGAATTAATAATTATCTATAATTAACCATTTAACCTTTTAAATGCAAAATTTACATAAGGACCCCTCATTTAACATTTTATACGAAAAATACCAGATCTAATTGACTTATAAAAATTACCCCTTGAGTTTTTAGAATTACAAAACACACCCTTAGATTTATTTCTTTCAATCGGTACACTTTTAAATAACAAAATCAAAACCCTAATTTCACTAATCATTACATCATTATAAACACATCATTTAGACACATAAATTTTCCAGATTTAATCATAAAATACTTAGGTCGAATTGTTTTTAGGGTTTTCCACAAATTTACTTTTTATTTCTATTCTAGCCGATTCTAAGCAATTTCCACAATAATAGATTTAGGCCTCCACAATTCAAATGAACATTTTTATGGTGTTATATGATGATCATAGATGCCATGAAAAATAATAACTTGATCCAGAAAAATCGCATGCATGCCTTTTGATTTTATATTCGATTTTAGGGTTTATAACATAATATTTTCCATACGATTTATCTATGATGCATGGGCTGTTTTTATCATTTTTCCCATGTTATATTTGATCATTAGAAGCTGAGAAAAATACCAGGATAGTTTTAGAATGATCGAGACACGCTGAGTGAATTTACCCTTCTCGGTTTGGATAAAACGACACCAAAAATCTCCACAAGCCAAAAACGCGATCAATAACCTTGGAATGATTTTTCACAGAGTATACATGATGTGAGGAACTCAGGAAAATTATCAAAAGAATTTTACAATGATCGAATGCATTAAAATGGTATTTACCTCACTTTTGTACTCGACACAAGAAAATTTCGAACACGCTTGAACTAGGCTACCACAATTCGATTTGCTATTTTTCTAGGCTTCTTAGGACTATGATGAACTCAGGAAAATTGGTGTTTGGTCTCCAGAATTTCGTATGGATGAGTGGTAAATTTTTTGTGTGTTATTGAATCAATCGGTAATTAGGGTTTAGAAAGAAAAATGTGAATTGACTAAATAAAAGGTTAATGCCGACATTAGGGGGGGAACATGGGCCATAATTTCGGGAATTTTAATTAAGAAAATTAATGGCTTTGATTTTCTATTTTAATGCCCTTATAATTTCATTTAATTACTTTAATTAAATCATAAAATTTGAATTTAAACTCTACTTGGCGCCCAAGGGCATTTTGGTAATTTTGTGGCTTGTATAAAAGTTAAATGGAGTTGTTAAAATTATTTGGGATCATAACTTGTTCATTGTTGGAAGTTTGGAATTTATTTGGTGCTTTACATATGTTTTATTTAGATTTTAAATTCCCAGGGGTAATTTGGTCATTTTACATGTTATAGAATTTCAGGTATTACACAAATGATGCTCTCAGTGATTAGGTCTTTTGTCTTTGTTGTCTTGAACTTTGTGTGTCGTTGTAGAATAGTCTTGATTCTTCTGTTCCTTTATGCTTTGTGATCTTCAAAGTAATCGTCTTTTGGTTCTTCTTGCCTTTGATCAACATCTTCTGTACATTTGCGTCGTAACCTCCATCATAATCATACTTCTTCTGAACGTCATACTTATGTCGTCCTCACTTGAAACATGAACTTGTTCTTGACATCTTGATTAGCTTCTTGAAATTGTTGTAACACTTTGTCTTTAACTTGATCTTTTTTTCTTGAACTTTTACACTTGAGCTTTGTTGAGGATGACCTTCATAAGTATGAGTATGAGGAGATTTGGATGTTGTTCTATATGATGATGGTAAATGGACTTTCTTCTGTACCTGCATAAAACAGTTAGCAATAAATTGTCCAGCGCTTACAGGTTTAGATTTCGAGATTGTTAACAGCATATTGTGAAAACTTTCTCTAATCTTTACCAGGGCCGTTGTGAGCCGCTGAAGTATACCGGGGTATCACTTCATGACTATAGACCATTTAAAGCACGTAACCATCATGATATAAGGCAAGATCGACGGATCTCATTAAGACTCTTTTACACCTTGTGTCCCTTTTGGCGAACACAGGTGCATTATATTAGAAGTGTTCCTAAGAGATCTTTTAATGAATCTCATGGCTCTGAACTCGATTATGTGCGTTTTGGTTTTAGTAGTTGGAGGCATGGAGCAGAGTGCCACCTTTTCAATATCAACACATCTCGGAGTGAGAGGCCGATAGATTATGCAGTGTTCTCCATGAGAAATGAAACACATATCTTTTAAGAGATATCTGAGTGGCTAGGAGGGGTTTGTGCAGCGCGTAACTGGGTCCATGACGTCTTGTCTTCAATATCAGTATCAACTTTGTGATCACCGATAGCAGATGTATTGACCCAGTTTCTGACCTAAGTTTTCATGGAGGGCTATTTCTTTTCACCCTTTAATTAAACTTTTCTTTTTAATTCTTCAATCCCTTCTTTCCCTTTCTCATTTACTCCTTTTTTCAATTTTTCCTAAGGACTTCTAATTCTAATATATTGGAATTGTCCTTGGTTAGATCCCTCCGGCTCTGGCGGATCATAGGACATAAACCTAACCATAATCACCTTATTACTCCATGATTATCCTAGATTTATTGATCATTTGCCATAAAACCTTTTGTGAAAATCTCTCAAAGTGTTTTTGATTAAAACACATATTGGTTAACACTTCGAGAGTTTTGCATTTTCTGAAATACTCCCTCTACACATGTGTTTATGCATTTTTTAAGATAAGATTGTACATGTTGGGCAGAGTTTGCACATTTTGAATTGATCGATTTTCAGTTAATATGACCATCGCGAGACACGTTTACATCACTAGTTAGACTAGCTTGAAATCATTACCCGTCCCGGTCATATCAAAAGAAGAATCTCTTGAATTGGTACATTCTACTCAGACAAGTCCTTTGCGAGACACGTTTACATCACTAGTTGGACTAGCTTGAAATTATTACCCGGCCCGGACAAGTCTTTTCGATTACTGACATTTAGTTTTCATCAATTCGAGGGTTTAGATCTGAGTCTTTTTGGAGAGCTCTTTTTGAGATTCAATCCACGATCTTTAAATCTTTTTGATCACATTTTAATCACGTCTTCTCCCCCACAAAAATAGCATGTAGTGATATTTTTGATATCAACGGATTAAATGAAAGCTTTTTGGAGAGATAGACGGATTGGTTTTAGCATGAATTCGGAACTTTTTGTTTTTTCATATTTTATACTCCCTCTTAAATAAAGCATACTTTTAAACATTTGAGTTTAAATTAATTTTAAGGGTATAGAGGGAGTTATCTTGAGCAGAAAAATTTTGAGAAAGATTTTGAAAAATCTTTTTGAAAAATCTTGATCATGTGCTCAAGGGTTGTTTTATTTTGCCATTAACAATACGAGTCCTGATCAGAAATAATCAGAAGTCATCATTGTAGCTCGTGTTTCGTACTGAAGTATACGAAAGCCGTAGTGAAGAAAATTTTGAGAAACGACATGTTTTAGAAAATTTTTAAATGAACTCTCGCTCAAGCATCTGTACATGTCCGTATCATTGTTGAATGATATTTCTAGATACGTACAGAATATCGATTATACGAGAGACATGTCGTGAGAAGAATATTTTTTGTATTTTTTTGTTTTTTTTGTTTTTTTTAATATTGTTTTTGTATTTTTGAAAATTTTCTATTTTTGTATTTTGTTTTTGTTGGTTTTTCAAATTTTGTATTTTCTTTTTTCGAAACTATTTACAGCGAAGCTTTTTGAGATAAATTTCAAGAAGTTTTGGGAAGACTTTCTAACTCTTCGGGAGTTAGGCTTCGCATGCCAATTCGTCAAACTAAGTTATCAAACCTCTCTTTTGGAAGGGTTTAGTAAATAGATCGGCGAGTTGGTATTCAGTCTTCACAAAAAATAATTCAACAGTACCCTCTTCTACGTGTTCCTTGATGAAGTGATAGCGGACTCTAATATGCTTGGTGTTCGAGTGTTGTACTGGATTGCACGAGATGGCTATGGCACTTTTTGAGTCACAATACATAGGTATTCTCTTGAAAGTAAAGCCATAATCTGTGAGTTGTATCCTCATCCATAGAACTTGGGCACAACACGCAGATAGAGACACATACTCGGCTTCTGCGGTTAATAGTGCAGTACAATCTTGTTTTCTTGATGACCAGCCTACTAGTTTCACTCAAAAATTGTGCTCCACCGGATGTACTTTTTGCTGTAACCTGGCAACCTGCATGGTCCGCATCTGAAAATGCCATTAGTTTAAACTCTGAATCCTTCGGATACCAAAGTCCCAAGTTAATGGTTCTTCGTAGGTACCGAAAGATCCATTTAACCTCTTGGAGGTGTAGTTCGGTAGGCCTTGCCTAAAACCGTGCTAATAAGCAAACATCAAAATGAATATCGGGTCGACTAGCAGTAAGATACATGAGAGAACCAATCATGCTCCGATATTTCTTCGGATCCATGGGTTTCCCAAATAAATTAGCACCTATTTTTGGTGAAGTGACCATTGGAGTACCAACAGAGTCACAATTTTCCATTCCATGTTTTTTCAAAATCTCAATTGTATATTTAGCTTGATTAATAAAAATACCACGAGGGGACTGATGAATTTGTAAACCAAGAAAGAATTTTAGTTCCCCCATCATGGACATTTCAAATTTTCTTTTCATGAGATTTTCAAAATGTTTTGAATGTTTCGGATTAGTGGACCCAAAAATAATGTCGTCCACGTAAATCTGAATAATCAAAATGTCATCTTTGAATTTTCTTGTAAACAAGGTGGGATCAATTGTTCCTTTGGTGAAATTGTTTTGGATCAGAAAAGATGATAGTTCGTCATACCACGCCCTTGGGGCTTGTTTCAAACCATAAATGGCTTTCTTTAGCTTGTAGACATATTTTGGATGATCTTTGTCAACGAATCCGTCTGGCTGACTCACATATACTTCTTCTTTAAGAGTTCCATTCAAGAAAGCCGTCTTGATGTCCATCTGATAGACTGTGATGTTTTTGTGAGCTGCATAGGCTAAGAAAATCCTGACTGCCTCAAGTCTTGCTACTGGCGCGAATGACTCTTTGAAATCTATCCCCTCTTCCTGTCTAAATCCCTTAGCCACGAGACGAGCTTTGTTGCGAATGACAGTCATTTCTTCATCCTTTTTGTTCTTCCATAACCACTTAAGATCAATGACAAGTTTGTCAATTGGTCTTGGAACTAATTCCCAATTTGTTGGAGTATGCTCGTGTCATAATAAATAATTATATGACTAGACATATGGGAGCCTACGGGGTCACACACTTATATACAGAGATACCATTTTATATATTGTATTTACACTATATATATGACTACGTAACTTGGGATCGATAACGGGCTACTAATAACTAAGCTAGTACTTAGTTTATTGGATTGGACCAACAAATGGGCAAGCCCATTTGAAGCTCCATATGGCCGGCCATGGTGAGGAGAACAAGAGAGAAAGATAAAGGGGTTAAGTGTAACTTTTCCTTTATAACCTCCTAATTGATTTTGTCATTAAGGAGATTGATTACATTAAACAAATTTCCACTTTTCTCTCCCCTTCTCCCTCTCCATTACCCACGGCACAAAACAAAAACCCTCAAAGGGTTTGTGTTTTTTCATCCCTTCTTTGCTTAATCTATTGTAGGTTGTTGCAAGAACAAGTGATACGTGATCAAGACTAGCATCAGGTGGTTATCCGTGACGTGTAGTGTGTTTCTATCATAGAAGTGATCAACCTCATTAATCACTTGGGTTCCTTATTCCATTCGTAGGTTGGTGATTGCTAGTGACTCCCGAATCACGCTACAAAGGTATATATAATTGTTATATTTATTATTGATTGATCATATGGCTATATGGATCCGTTGTTGGTGATGTTATCCACTGCATTTATTTGTTTAATATGTTATTATATATTCAACATCACCTATAGTGGTATCACAAGCCATCATATGTTCCATATGATTATCGGGTATGCATAAAAGTGGCTAAAACGGGTGTTTTTTGATGATTTATGAAACTACCAATTAAAACAGCCCCTAAGGCTCTATTTTCTCACAAAATTCGACCCTTAAGAGGTCTTTAGATCTGTGATTTTTTACCTCATAGCCATTTGTTATGCATATGCTAATTTGTTTACTTGTCGGGTACCCTTAAAATGGCCAAAAACGCATTATTTTGATCGATTTGTGAAACGATTTCAAATCAGCCCCTATGGCTTAATTTTCTGAGGTAAAATGATAATTAGAAGGACCTAATATCAATGGGTTTTGAACCTAAGGCCATTTGACACGAGTACCATTCGGGGTTTTTAATTCTAGTTAATTAATTTCTTCGTTTCGTTGGCTAATTATTGAATTCTTGTTATTAATTTTGTATCCATGGCAAATACATGCATGTTTGACCATGGAATTAGCCAACACCTTGTTTTGTTCATAATATTATTGTATTATTATGTGTATATGCAAAGCCGATGAAAACCTAGACCACTTGTGCCATGTGTTGTTGTGATTTGTCGTTAATTTCTTGTTTTTGGGGTTTCCATTGTTTCGGCTCTTATGTAATGTATTTCATTTTGGTTTTGCCATTGTTTGGGCATTTTTACAATAGATAGGAAGTATATTAGTTGTATTTTACTTCATATATTATGTAATCAAAGCTTGGATTGGAATGACAAAAGAATGAAAGACTTAAGACCGAAGAATGGCTGCTGGACACACTGCAGAAAAACGCGATTTCCAGGAGATTGGTAAGGAGTTTTGGGCTAATTTATTTTGTACAGGTTTACAAGACATGGGCCTACAACTTTCTAGTTTGGGCCGAAGCAAGAGGAGGACTCCTTCTAGGCGTTTTGGGCCTCCATAGACAGAAAAACTGGGCAGACAGAATCTACATTCCATGTGCATAATGGGCTTTTACTTGCTCATGATCGTCTTGGAGCAAGTGGGAGCCCTCCATGTGGTTGTATATCATGTCCCTAGTTGACCCTTGGTTCTTGTGATGGCTCACGAGATCGAGCATAGGATTTTCATCGGTTGAGGCTTTGCATATTGTGGTTGTGTGTTCGTTTGTTTGCTTTTATATATGCTATGATTGTATGTAAAACGCAAGTTGTTTTCTAAAAACTTGAAACGAAACATAAACCAATTTAAACTAAGTCGTATGATTTAGTTTAACTAAGTTTAAATATGGATTTGAAACTTAAAATATTTGTTTTCTAAATAACACTTAAACTTGTTAAGCTTGTTTATTTATTTATTGTATTGTCCAAACTTAATTATAATCCACTTAGGATTTATATTAGTCTTGAAAATGGACAACTCGACACACATAAAATACAACAATGATTAGACTTAAGTTAAGAAAAGTTTTTAACTTGTGCTACGAAGAATGAATGCATGCTTCTTTCGTACACTTTTTGATTCACATCAAATATTTTACCCATCAAAATTTAAGTCATGCCATCCAATCGTTGAGAACACTTGCAATTACCTTTTGCCTATGCGTGGAACCTAGGTTGAATTGTAACCCAAGGTAAGTATTCTCTATGCGTGGGACCTAGATATATCCTCACACGTTCTCAAATTGGATGACTTAATCGAGTTAAGCGGTGAGACCTTGACACGAGGCAAAGATGGGACTAAACATGCCTACATGACACTAGTTGTTTGACACTAGAAGCCATGAGTCCTATAAGGATCTAAGAGTTGTACGTGTAATACAATTGGTGATCGTCGCCTACCAATTGAATCTACTATTGCTAGCAGATCAACTGATGTGATAGTAGAAGCTCAATGTGGATCTTAGCCCTTTTGTAAAATTAATTGTTTTAAATTGTAAACATGGGGAAGTTAAATTACAAAAGGATAATTATCGAAAATACTAAAAATGAACTTTGTAAATTCAATTAATGAATTAATGCAACACAACCGTAAACAAGAGTTTGTTCTTTTCTTGTTAAAAGGACGAACTAAGTCCCTTTTTCCTTGTAAGAAAGAGACTTATTCATATCCTTTTTCTTTATGAGGAAAAGCCATAATAGGAATATTTAAATTTTCCTAATTCTAATCAAACTCAAAGAACACCTACTCTAGAAATCGTGATGTCTTGTAAAAGTCAAAACGGTTAAGTTACACATCTTATTCTTTCAAGGTTGTTTTATAACCCTAGTTTCGGTTTTGAAACATTGAAGAAATATAAGACATTTGAATAACTAGAGAACACGTTTTCTAGAGCTACCAAACTAAAATGAGTTTAAATAATTAGGAGACGGAAATATCAATAAACCGCAAAGTGGTAAAGGCAATTACTTGCATGATTACCTAGCAGTTTGTCTTAACCCAATAAACCTACTAAGGTCCTACATACCCTTGTGGTAAACTAGACCAATTATGGAGGAAATGCATGCCTATTTTCAAGTTAAAATAGCAATGATGGCTAGCCCATCATCTATACGTTAGAACTTGATGCATATAACAACCCGCTAATTTACAGGGCAATAATATTCATCAAACTCGAATTTATTTTCTTGACATTTAATTGAGGACCATTTTACATATACTTTTTACCTGAACCAACGTGAAACTTAGAATAAATTTCAAGTACATTAGAACTTTTAGTCCACAGTGCTCCAGTACCTTGCTCCTACTCCAGTTTATAATTTTAAACCATAGAACAATTTCCTATTCTTTAAATTACTTACGGTTGTCAATTCAACAAACGCTATTCGCTATTTAAAATTTAACACCCGATATACCCAATTCTCCCAACGATTGTTTCTAACATATTTTTATACTTCCAAAATTATTACCAAAGTTCCAAAAATATTTCCTTACGCCTAAAGTAATTTCTCTATATCTTACGTTTAATTACGTGTAACTTTCGTTAATCACCAAATCACCAACCAATACCTATTTTTATCACCCAATACATACAATATATACACTCTTGTATCAAAACTACTCATCTAATCCTATTTTTACTTATGAGGCCGCCTCCCCCCCTTTATGCTACAAACATTTACTGGACAAAATGTACAAAAAATTAATTATCCAACATTATTGCACAAAACATGGAGACTAAATCTCCAAGGGTGGCTTGACCACCATTTTGTCCCCCTAGCCCCCCCCCCCCCCCTAATCGGCCACCCCCTCAAATTAGGCCCAATTATATCATTTGACTTCACTATTGAACATTTAAATTCTTCTACTATAAATAGACCAAGTTATAACCATTTTTGCACCATTAGTTCAAGTAAAGAGGAAAAAATAAAATATAATCACCTCCCAATCTACACATAAAATTTGACCCACATAGAGGAGCAAGGGAAGCAAAGATCTTGATTTAGCTAATTCTAGTGTCATTAGAATACTCTAGCAAGGGTTTGGAGCATTGATCTTGAGGTTAATCAAGTGTTTTATAACTCACATCTCACTAATCATTTTTGTAAGCAATCTTACATTTCAAAATTTCATGTTTCCTTTATGACATATTGCTAGTCAAGTAAATACACTAGTTATCACTTGGTACATGTTGATAAAGTTTACATTTACAATGATCCTTTAACAAAGATTATGTTTTTAACAAGTTTTGGTTACAAGAAAACTAGTTAGTAAAACTCTTCATAAGAAAGTGGTAATAAACCTTATAAACATGCATGTTAGTAAATTTATATATTTAAACATTCTTGATGATTATTACATGAACCTTAGGATATTGTTAAGTTTATGGTTGGATCATTGTCATTATGTTGAGAGGTTGATGGAGGAACTAGGATTAGAATTGAAGTTGTGGTTAAGTGGTTAAAATGGCTAGAAGATTAGAAAATATAGTTTTGACACTTTTGATAAACAATCTGTCCCGTTTTGTAAAGACTGGAAAAATCAGTAGGTTGTGAGTAATTTTAGGCTAGAGATTCAGAAAATAGACACAAAAACGAAACCGGAGCCGCTTGAATGAGTTAAAACGGGCTTGTAACGAAAAAGATACACTAGTTTCAATTTTTACGACGAAAACTACATTTTCAGAAAAATTATGAATCTGTCCAGAAATTTGAGTAATAAAAACTGACGCTAAATGGTATCTAGACTAGCCGAGACCTTGAAAATCCGATAGTATACTTAAATACCTTCGCGAGGATAGGTCAAACTTAAGAAACGAAGCTACGACGCAAAAGTTATAGCCAAAAGAATGTTTACGTCAACATATAGTTTTGACAGCCTATTATTTTGCTATTAGAAAGCTGATAAAAAAATATAATGTGGATTTTGGACCTTTTAGAGTACATTTTGGTTAAAATGATGTAAACGGAAATGGTAGAACATTATACATATTTATTAGGTGCGTTAGAGATTTTGAAACACTTGTTAATATGACGATTAAAATTTGGTCGCAAGATTTACAAGTTACGTTTTCTAAAGTGGTAATTTTCAAAATAAAGGATCAAATTGACGCAACTATATTTTGACGAAAAATATTACTACAACATGTACAAGTGATAATGTAGAGTATTAACTTGTTTTCAAACCTAGGACATATATTATTTAGGTCGCGATTAGAGTTATCGGGCTTAAATTACCGTTTGCTAATTTATCAATCGGAATTCACTTTCACTAAGGTGAGTTCTCGTAGCCCCATTTTTAACGTGTTTTACCTTGGGGGTGTAACACCCCAACCCGACAAGGGTAGAAGTATCACATTATGGTGGCATATCAGAACATACATAAAGAAAACGCAAGCGGAAGTCTTAACATAAATTGAAACATAAGTCAACATGACTTAAAGAATTACATAAGATCCATAAACCAAAATGAAAGGAAACATAATCAGAGTCTAAGTAACGAAAACATAATCCAAAACTAGGAAGTTGTTGGGAATTAAATATTCTGAAGTTTAAGTATCGGGAAATACTCAAAGTGTGTTCCTGCTGCTAGTGCATTTGTTCCTGCTGGTAGTGTTATTATTGCTGCTGGTTGTTCCTGCTGCTAGCGTTAAACACATTGCTGCTGCTGATGCTGCTGCTAGTTAAACGTGTTCCTGCTGCTAGTATAATCTGTTGCTGCTGGTGAGTGGATAAGCTTGGAAAAGTCAAAGATAGAATAAGAAATATCTTTTGTTGTGTCATCAGTGAAGTAAACAAATTGTATACTCTTAAGTGTATGAGTTATTTCAATGACTCTTATAAGCTATAGCAAGTAGCTTATAGCTTGACAAGACTTTAACATATTGTAAAGGTCTTCTTGGACTATAAAAGAAGATCTTAGACTAGATATTAGTGTACGTTATTATTAGAACTCATAACTGTTAAGACATAGAACAAACACAAGAATATCACAAGTTGTAAGAACATAAGATTCAAGGTCTTTGTAACCCTAGTGATAGAAAGATCACTCGTATTATTTTGAATAATATTGAATCGTTTTGGTGAAAAGCTTTCATTGTTTATTGTCATATAACTAATCATAACCGTTCCATTTCCATAACAAAAATAACCTTCTAAGTGTGATTAAGTAAATTCCGCGTACTTAATCATATTAACTCAATATATCATACACACAAAGTCACAAGGTTTAACCACCTTAACCGTGTGTCGAATCCTAGCAAGTGGTATCAGAGCTAGACTGATATAGTTTATTTAGAAGCTAAAATAGAAATGGATGTACAAGATGCTCAGGTTTCAAATGTTGCTGCAAAGTTGCCCATGATCAAACAGAATGAGTTTGAGTTATAGAGGATGAGAATTGAGCAATATTTTATGGTTCAAGATTATACTCTTTGGGATATCATTATGTATGGTGATTCTTTTTCACCAAGCTATTCAGATGTTGTCCTTGAAGGCAAAACACTTAGGAAAAGAAATACTGGACCAGTTTCCAATGATGAAAAGATACAGAAGAGTAATGATCAAAAAGCAAGAAATTTGTTGCTTATGACCATTCCTGGTGAGCAGATGCTATCTTTTAACAAGTATCTTGATGCAAAAACTCTTTTTGAAGAGATTTGTGCATGGTTTGGTGGTAATGAAACTACCAAAAAGACATAGAAGACATTGCTGAAGCAACAATTTGAAAACTTTACTGCTTTTAGCAATGAAACTCTTGATAATCTGTTCTCAAGGTTGCACAAGCTTGTCAGTCAGTTAGCTGTGTTGGGTGTTGAGATAGAGAAGGAAGATCTCAACATGAAGTTTTTGAGAAGTCTACCTGATGAGTTCCATACTCATGTTATTGTCTGGATGAACAAGCCAGACATTGAAACCATGAAACTCAATGATTTGCACAACAACTTCAAAATTGTTGAACAAAGTCTAAAAAAGTCAGGAAACTATGGTACTAGTTCTGGGAATGCTGCACTCTTATCATTTCCTAGTATTAGTAAGACTGAAGAGGTAGATGAAGTTGAAAGTGTTCCTAATGCTACTTATGGTGGTCATTCTACTAGTTCACAAAAGGATGTTGCTGGACTTGGAGATCCAACATTTTATGCCTTTATTATAACCAGTCAATCTAGTGGTTCTCCTCTAAATCATGAAGACCTTGAGCAGGTAGATGGTCATGATTTGGAAGAGATGGATATTAAGTGGCAGGTTGCTTTACTTAGCATGAGGGCTAAGAAGTTTTGGCAAATAACTGGGAAGCAAATTACCATAAATGGTAATGAAACTGCTAGGTTTGATAAGAAGAAAGTGGAGTGTTTCAACTGTCATAGGTTAGGACACTTTGCTAAAGAATGTAGAAGCCCAAGGAAGCAGGATAATAGGAACACATGGTATAAGTAAGATAAGAGAAAGGAAGTAATAGTTGAAGAGCCAAAGGCTATGTTGGCTATTGATGGTGTTGGATATGATTGGACCTCTATGGCTAATGAAGAGGATGCACTACCAAATGCTGCTCTTGTTGCCAATGAGATTGCTCTAATGGCCTTTTCTGATTCAGAGGTAAATTCTATCATAAATTGTACTGAATCATGCTCTAATCTTAAAGCTTATGAAGACCTTAGTAAGAGATTTGATGCTCATCGAGAAGAGCTACTTAATGCTCTTTTTAATTTAGCTAATCACAAAAGAGGTCTAGGTGTTCTAGAAAAACAAGTCTTACATTTTCAAAATAATGAATCTAGTTTTGTTAATGACATTAATATACTTAAAAATGACATAAGGATCAGAGATGAGTGTATTGTTGAGCTGAATGATTCATTAGCTAGACACAAAAAGGAAAAAGCAAATGTTAAGATAACTGTAGATGCTTTAGCTCATGCCTCAGAGGGAGTTAATAAGCTTTTTGAAGCTCAAGTAACCAATAAAGCTAATTCTGGTGTAGGTTATAATACTGTTCCTCCACCATATAGAGGTATTCATTCACCTCCAAGTATTGACCTAGCACACACAGGTTTAGCTGAGTTTCAAGAACCAATCATGGAATATGGTTCTGAGGCTAGCAAGAGCCTTAAGGTAGAAAAGATAAGTAAAAGTTTAGATAAAACTTTACTTTATCAGGACAAGGTGTCCTTTGTTAAGAAAGGAGATGCTATAGTTGTTGAAGATTGTACAACTGATAGTGATAATGATGAAGAACACGTTATGTCTAAACCTGTCTTGGTTAAGAAAGTAGGAACAAAGGTTCCTAAGATAGTCAATCATAATACTAACATGCCTAAGAACAATGTTAAACATGTTAGGAAACCAGTTAGATATTGTGAGCAATATAGAACCACCAACAAGCCCAAAGGTAACCAAAGGAATTGGAACAACCTCAAGTCTAACCAACTAGGTGATGACTTTGATTTTTATAACAAAGCTTGTTACACATGTGGTAGTTTTGACCATCTTGCAGCTTTCTGCAACCAATGGGTATCTGGATATGAAAACAATAGAGTGAACTAAAAAAGGCAAACTCCTAAGTCTCACTCTCACTCTAGTTCTAAGAGAACAAACCCCAGAGTAGTCAAAAACAAGTCTGGCTCAAACACAGATCCTGCTGCTAGACTAATTGTTCCTGCTGCTAGAAAAATTGTTCCTGCTGCTCGACCATTTATGACTATTAACCCAAAATCAACAGCTAAGGGTGCAAAAGCAACTTTCAAACATGCACCAACAAATGTTCTAAGGCCCATTCAAACAAAAGCAGTGGTCCAAAAACAAGTTTGGAAACCAAAGGTTAGAACTAAAAAGCTAGCAGTTCCTGCTGCTAAGCAATCAGTTCATTCTGCTGCTAAGGGAAACAGGGCAAATGCTGTTAAGGCCTCAGCATGTTGGATTCTTAAATCCAATGTTGCATCAACTGTTCTTCATTAATGCAAGAGGCAGATCCAAGTCAGTAATGGCTTGGGTCCCCAAAAGAAACTAACACTCTTATTTGTGTGCAGAAACATTCAACTGATAAACAAGAAGATCAAGGATACTCAGATAGTGGATGTTCAAGGCACATGACAGGCAACATGTCTTATCTTTCAGATTTTCAATCATTCAATGGAGGATTTGTTACCTTTGGAGGGGGTGTTCGTGGCAAAATTTCCGGTAAAGGTACCATTAAAACTGGAAATTTAGATTTTGAAGATGTGTTCTATGTAAAAGAGCTAAATTCTAATCTTTTTAGTGTCTCACAAATGTGTGACAAAAAGAACAATGTTCTTTTTTGTGAGACTGAATGTCTTGTACTTTCTCCTGATTTTAAGATGCCTGATGAAAGTCAAGTACTTCTTAAAATTCCTAGAAAGGGCAATATGTACAGTGTAGACATGAAGAACATTGTTCCTAAAAAGAATTTAACTTGTCTTGTTGCAAAGGCCACATTGGATGAATCAATGAAATGGCATAGAAGGCTTGGTCATATTAATTTCAAAACCATAAATAAGATTGTCAAAAATGGTTTGGTAAGAGGTTTACCTCAGAAAAGATTTGAAAATGATCAAACATGCATTACTTGTCTTAAACGCAAACAACACAAAGCCACTTGTAAGCCCAAGATTTTTAACTCTATCAATCAATCTTTGTTTATGCTACATATGGACTTATTTGGACCTGTTTCAGTAAGGAGCATAATGCATAAGAGATATTGTCTAGTTATTACTGATGACTATAGTAGATTTACATGGGTTTTCTTTTTAGCTACTAAGGATGAGACATCAAGCATCCTTAAGGATTTCATTACACAGATAGAAAACCAAGTAAGCAAGAAAGTAAAAGTCATTAGATGTGATAATGGGACAGAGTTTAAGAATATAGTTATGGATGACTTCTGCAAACAAAAAGGTATTAGAAGAGAATTTAGTGTTGCTAGAACACCACAACAGAATGGTGTTGTTGAGAGAAAGAATAGAACACTAATTGAAGCTGCTAGAACAATGTTAGCTGATTCTAAGCTACCAATAACCTTTTGGGTTGAGGCAGTCAACACTGCTTGCTATGTTCAAAATAGAGTTTTAGTTGTGCAGCCTCACAATAAGACATCATATGAACTTTTTAATGGTAGAACTCCTGCAATAGGATTTCTTAGACCTTTTGGATGTCATGTGACCATTCTCAATACCTTAGACCATTTAGGAAAATTTGATGGTAAAGCAGATGAAGGATTCTTTGTTGGATATTCTCTTAATAGCAAAACATTTAGAGTTTACAACACAAGAACAGAAATAGTAGAGGAAAACCTACATGTGGAGTTTTTAGAAAACAAATCCAATGTAGAAGGTCAAGGACCAAAATGGCTATTTGATCTAGAGTATCTAACCAATTCAATGAATTATGTGCCCTTTGTTGCAGAAACTAATGATTTTGCAGGTTCTAATACAACAAATGAGGCAGAGTTAGAGAAAGATCAAAATGATGTGATAATGCCAATAGGGTCAAGTACAAGTGTAGAATCAACTTCAACAACTGATGAATCTTCTTCTAGCAAAGCTAAAGAAGGTGTTGAAGAGGAAAGCAAAGAAGATGGAACTCAGGAACAACAAAATGTTTCTGCTGGTAGCATTTCTGTTGCTGCTGGTAGTGTATCTGTTCCTGCTGGTGATTCTGCTGTTAGGCTTACTGTTCCTGCTGTTAGGCCAATTGATTCTGCTGCTGGCCATTCAGAAACAAAAGAAGCAGAATTCTCAGATAATGAGGTGGATTTCAACAATCTTCCATCAAATTATCAAGTTCCTTCTACTCCACAAACAAGAATTCACAAAGTCCACTCCCTGGAACATGTGATTGGAGATGTACAATCTGGTGTGAAGACAAGACATCAATTGATGACTTCAGATCAACAAGGGCTTCTTGATGCCCTTTATGCTTCAAAACAACATGAGCTTTCAAACTCTTGCTTGTTTGTATGTTTTCTCTCATAGGATGAACCAAATAACATTCTTAAAGGCCTAGATGATTCAAGCTAGTTAGAGGCTATGCAAGAAGAACTTCTTCAGTTCAAGATTCAAAAGGTTTGGGTACTAGTTGATTTACCTACAGGTGTGAAGGTAATTGGCACTAGATGGGTTTTTAAGAACAAAAGGGATGAAAGGGGAATAGTGATTAAGAATAAGGCTAGATTAGTAGCCCAAGGGTACACACAAGAAGAAGGGATAGACTATGATGAGGTTTATGCTCCTGTAGCAAGGATTGAGGCAATTAGGCTTTTCTTAGCTTATGCTTCATTTTTAGGCTTCACAGTCTACCAAATGGATGTCAAGAGTGCATTCTTATATGGAACAATTGAAAAAGAGGTGTATGTTTCACAACCTCCAGGCTTCATTGACCCACAACTTCCAAACAAAGTGTACAGAGTAGTGAAAGCTCTATATGGCCTTCATCAGGTACCAAGAGCTTGGTATGCAACACTAGCTTCCTACTTATCAGAAAATGGATTTCAAAGAGGAAAGATTGATCAGACACTTTTCATCAAACAGCACAAGAAGGATCTTCTGTTAGTGCAGGTGTATGTGGATGACATTATCTTTGGATCTACTAGTAAAGATATGTGTTTAGAATTTGAGAAGCTTATGAAAGATAAGTTTCAGATGAGTTCCATGGGGGAACTTACATTCTTTTTGGGTTTGCAAGTTAAGCAATCATCTGAAGGCATATTTATTAGTCAAGACAAATATGTTGCAGAGATACTTAGAAAATTTCAATTTGCTGATTCAAAAATAGCAAGCACACCAATGGACTCTGAGAAGCACCTTCTGAAAGATGAAGATGGAGAGAGTGTGGATGTACACACTTACAGATCTATGATAGGCTCTTTGATGTACCTTACATCATCTAGACCTAATATCATGTTCCCTATTTGTGTTTGTGCAAGATTTCAAGTAACTCCAAAGGTTTCTCATTTAACTGCAGTCAAGAGAATTTTTAGATATCTCAAAGTTCAACCAAGGTTGGGTATATGGTATTCTAGGGAATCTCCTTTTGACTTGGTAGCATATTCGGATAGTGATTATGCTGGTGCTAGCTTGGACAGAAAGTCAACAACTAGAGGATGTCAATTCCTTGGGTGTAGACTTGTCTCATGGCAGTGTAAGAAGCAAAAAAGTGCGGCAAATTCAACAACTGAAGCTGAATATATAGCTGCTGCAAGTTGCTCTAGTCAAGTTCTATGGCTTCAAAACCAACTTCTTGATTATGGGTACAATTTCTTAAACACTGTTATTCATATTGATAATAGTAGTACAATTTGTATTATTAAAAATACAGTGCTACATTCTAAAACAAAACACATTGAAATTAGACATCACTTTATAAGAGACTGCAATGAGAAAAAGTTAATTCAAGTTCTTAAAGTTGCTTCAGAACACAACTTTGCAGATCTGCTAACAAAAGCTTTTGATGTTTCAAGGTTTCAGTACTTGGTAGCAAGTATTAGAATGCTTAATCTTTGAATTTTCAATACTAATGTGTTTATGTAAATAAATTTTTGTTTATGCTGCTGGCTTTATATAATACTGCTGCTATTACAAAAAGTTTGTACTGCTAGTACAAATTTAAAATGTGTTATTCATACAGTTGGTGTAAAACCCTAAATTTGCGTTTTATATTTTTACGACTAATTTAAAAATTTTCTAAAGTTACGTACTAATTTTGTAATACCCTAAAATATATGATCCGAAATCCGTTATGAACTTGAACGTTGAACCCGTTTAAAACATAAGTAAACTATACGTTATGGCCTTGAATTAATAACCTATAACCTAAGTTTTAACCATACGTTGTGATACGATACAAAATGAAAACATAAACCATGAGCCGCAAATAACCATCACACGTTAAGGACCCAATTTTCATTTGAGATGGTACAATTTATATTACACAATAGATGGCACGCCAAAAATAGGAAAATATCATTTGAATATTCAAAAAGAAGGAAAGAGTCACCAAGTTCCAATATCACTCCTAAAATTACGCCTCATAACAGGCAATTAAATACAATTGAATTCCATATTTCCAGCTTGCCATATTAAGAACCCACGCTCCCTTTTCTTTTTCTATATCAATTGGTTTTCTTCTTTTCCTTATAAGCTGCGTGAGGCTTTTTTTTTTTCTGCCACCACTCTCACACGCATTACCATGGTTTCAGCCAACCCATTCATGGCACGTGGCAACTTGGTCGGGAAGAAAACGAGTATCTCACGACTCTAATATTTGATAAGTATCAAAAATATTCACTGACTCATTTTTTATATAACGCCTTTGCCCTCTCAAACCCCTTGATAAAACCTAAAAGTAAAAACAGTCGACATCATCAAAGAAGAAGAGAGGAAGAAGGCTTGGTCTTGATCTTGTGTTCTTGTTCTATTCGTGTTATCATCAAGGTAATCATATACACTCTATTGACCCATTCGAATTTAAAATAAACCCTAATCGATCTATGTGTTTCTTGGTTCTTTCACTCGGCCACACAAGAAGAAGGAAGGGAAAGGTGTTGTTGATCCGATCGTGTCCCGTTGAATCTTAGTGATTGTGTCCAGTTGGTGTTCATACTCGCGACATGTTCGTTTTGATCTATTGGCGTTTCAGTTCGAGGTACCCCTTGAGCCATAATATACTTATAAGTAAATTACTTTAAAGCTAGATACTAAGTTTGATATGACTATGAACTGGTTGCTAAACATTCTGAGTATTTTAAAGAAATTATAAACGTATTGACGATATGGATGTATGTCTTTAATCCGGCTTTTCGACACTCGTTTCGATCTCTAATATACAATCCGAAGTCCGAAATAAACTCAAGAAATATAAAGGGGATCTAATATACAATCCGAAATTTGAAATAAAGTCAAGAAATATAGCATGGGCGTTTTTTTTTCTTTATTCACGTGATTGAAGGGCTATATTCATGCATGTGTATTCAAGATTAAAGGTTGACTTTGTGTGAATTTATGATATATTGTGGCTCACTGTACTGTGTAAGTATTTAACAGAGAAAGTGTGTGTAGACATAAATCTTTTGGGCTGTGTTTGTATGCATGTGGGTGGCGTGTTAAAAGTGTATAAGGAAGTGTGTGATCAAGTCTAAATATGGTCAAGGGTGGAGTGTGGTTAGTCTCATTATTGCATGTGCATGGTAGTTACTGTCGAAATGGTACATTTGGGTGTGAGCTTTGTGGGTTATAAATGGGCTGCGAAACGTGTTAAGAGTGGGTCATTTGGGTCTAGTTTGAGTCTCATTAAAATGTGCCGAGGAGAGGTGTGTTCCGTTTTGAAAACGAATAGTGTGGAAGTGGGTGTGTCGCATGTTTTAAACGTTGAACATGGGTTCGAATACGTCCATCGTACTGTTTTGTCGAGGGTGAGTAAAATGTTCGTGTAGAGCTGTATAGTGTGCATTTTCGTTTCATTTTATGCCATACAAGAAATGGGGACATGCATGGTTTACTTTTCTGTGTTATATGCCTTCATATCAATTAAAATATAGAGTAATTAAGATTGTGGGTGCACAGCAAATAAAATAAGAAGAGTTGGTATGTATTGGTATAATTTATACTTTGGACTTTAAGCTTTGTAATACTGTCACTTTAGACCCTAAACTAATATAATGGTCATAATAAACATTAATTCATGTACATTGTCATTCTAATAAATTTAACGGGACTTAATGGTGACATTAAAAATAAACGACAAATACTGGTGAATTCAAGAAAACTTACTAAACGTCATAAAAATAGAAAACTACTAAAAATGGGAAGCATACTAAAATTCATTTGAACTTAAAGTAATACTTGGTATTTAATTCGTATAGGTTCTGTGAAGCGGGATTGATCCATGTCTTGTGTTCCATCTATTCTGGTTTGTTTTGCTCTGCTTCAAGGTACAGATATTCTGCTTCTTTGATAAGAGGCCTTCATTCTCTTATTATGACTTCGATTATTGAACCATCATGATATTGAACCTTTTATGATTATGAACCTTTCATTCATGAACCTTTGCTTATGAACCTTGACCATGAACCTTGCTTATGAACCTTGACCATGAACCTTTGCTTATGAACCTTTGTTTATGAACCAGGATTATGAACCATGATTATGAACTTATGAAACATGATATTGACCTATGCAAGTAAACTTAAAACATGATTCATGATACTTGACCTTTACCCTCAGTTTGATACTACGAGCCACTCACTAGGCATGAGGGTTTCATGTCCATGTCAGTCGATGCACCGATGGCATGACTCTAGGGCAGGAGAGTGATGACCTGTCCCGTCCCTGCATGTTATGCTTACGTAGAGGCAGATTATGGCCACCTGGGGCGTATGGATGCATCCTAGATTTGTTCATGTTCATGTTATGTTATGTTATGTTATTCATGGTGACTGATGGTGTGTGCGATACACGTCTTTCACACTCTGGGAGCTAGCTACTCCAACCCATGATTGAGGACACCCCTCATATTTACAAGATACCCATGATGAGGACACCCCTCATATTTACAGGATACTAAGAGGTCTCCCCTCTACATGTTTATGGCTATGATTATGATTATGATTTCATGTTATGGGCTCGTAGTGGATTACTGACCTTTCTTTACCATGCACCTTTATCCTTTCCCTTATGACACCATGTATTCTCACCATGTATTCTTACCATGTATTCTTACCATGTATTCTTACCATGTATTCATGTCCCCATTCTCATTTACTCATGTATTATTCATTATGCTACTGCTTTATTTCCGTTATATCTGTTCACTGGGCTTTTAAGCTCAGCCGCACGTTTTCTTTTCGTGTGCGGCAGGTTATAAGCAGGACGACGGGTTTGAGTATGAGTGAAGAGACTTTTTGGACTTAGAAGACTTTGAGTAGAAGCCATTAGAAGAGATGTACTTATGGACTTAATAGGCAGCTTTTATTTTCCTTTATAACCCTTGTATTGCAAGATTTCCTTTGTAACCTTTGGGAACCATTGTATTACTATTGATTGTATGCTATGTTTATCTGATATGAAACCATGTATTTGTGATATCTCTACCCTTGTGGGGTCGGGGTGTTACAATTATGGTATCAGAGAGACAGGCTGCGACTCGTAATACATTTACCCTTGACCTGTGAAGTTTGGACCATTAAGTTTCCACTGTATGCACTCATAAGGTAACCTTTAAGAATTGCTTTAGGATTTCCCTATAGGAACTTAAGTTCTGACCAGTGAGGAATGGGTAGACTATAAGGCTTTTGTTTAAGTAGCATTGCTTCCGCATCACTCTGATTTATGCCCTGCTTGTTAAGCTCACGCTTTGCACCACCTAAGATTCCGACTCCGACCTCTGATTCTTTTGTTAATCATTTTGATGTCTCTTCGGGTATTCTGAGAATCTCCATGACGATAACCTACTTGATACATTCTGTTACTTGCTTTTGACAATTTATGAATCTTCTGACTCTATCTGAGTTCGTCCTAAACATCTCTGTTTCCATGAGAAGTCTGGTGGTGTTTTAACCACGTGTAAAAGAATGCTTTCCTCTCATTTTTTTTAAACGATAAGACTTGCGTTGTCAACCTGTTTTTTTTTCCCATTGAATAGTTAACCTTGATTATAGTCTGATAAAGGATAGGTTGATTTATCATTGACGACTACCCTCTGATGTTTCACCTTCGGTGTTTGAAAACAATTTTGAACTCCCTACCATGATTTCCGATTGTTAAACTTTTGCTATCTCTACCTGATTTTGTTCTTCACTTCCGACCTATTTGATAAGCAGTTTGATACTCCTCTGACCATTCCGAAGGTCATTTAACCTTAAGGTGCTTGACACATTCTGTGAATTAATTACCCATGCTGGATATAAATGTATCACCTGATATTACTCTGTCCTTGCAAAGTCCGTTACTACTCCTATGAGAACTCTGGTAATTATTAGCGATGGACTGTGACGATGATTTTGTCCCAATATGAATTTGTTAACTGAGAATGATGATGCTGATAACTGATATTCTATATGCCTCACTTTTGACAGTTATACGATGTTTGTATTTCCGATGACTCGCAACCTACCTGCCACTTATGCTAAATAGCTAAACAAAACTCCAACACCTCGAATTGTTCATTTATCTATCTCCACACTTTGATGAACCATGTACTTGACCTTGATATATGAACTATCCGTCTGGCTTGGCGACCGTACTCATCCTACGAATCCGTTTTGATATATTCGATTTTGAGGTCTTTAAGTTATGGATTGGCTGGCCCTCATACGCTGCCAGGGACTACCGTATCTGATTTGTGACCTTCAGTAATATGTTTCATTCCACTTTCGTTATGATAACCTTTAACCGCTCAAATCTGTTAAGCCTAACCTGCTATGGAAACTTCTATCTCGATTTCATTTGATTGTTGATTGCCTCCTGACACCTATTATTCACTCTTAGAAAACTTTGGCCTTGGAAGTTTTATTATGCAAATTTTCTGGTGTTCTATGATGAGACCCTTGGATTTCCTTTCCGGTTGAGAAGCAGAATGAAAATTTGAACCACTCCCAGTTGACGGACCATGATGCCATCGAATTTGAGAAATTGGAGGGGATGATGAATTGTGATTTTGTTCACCTCAGTGCTTCATTTTGAATACCCTGTTAGCTTGTGAAGAAGAAAGAGAGAACTTGGAGTATCAACTATCGTAAACCTAATCGTATCACTACCATGACCATCTTTCAATTCAGCTCATCAATGATTGATTCTATCTTTGTAAACTCCGTACCAGACGACCTCTGTGGATGATTGAAGGACTGAAGAAGCAACCGCAAGGACTTCTAAGAAAAGAGATGACTATTTGAGAGAAACCTCCGGGAAGTATTTCAGTTTTATGCACGAAGAGGAACAGGTAGACCATCATGTGGAATGACCCGTTATTCTAGTAGAAGTAGATTCGAGTGGCGTCCAGAGATAGTAGCAGGCAATACTACCATGCATCCGGCGATGACGGCAGTTGGAGTTGGCGAATTTCGAACCGTTCTTGAAGACCTATCAAAAACACACAGTCTTGCTTCTCTATTCATTTTAGTTGTACTAAGATGAATTGGGAGCAGAAGCAGACTCGCGAATGGAAGAATGCACAGTGACCATGCCGGAGGTTCACGTTACCACACCACAGCCCCAAGGAGAAGTGCCGAAGGTTTGAGAGACTAGACTCGAGTTTATAATTCCTTTCCACCCTACGATCATACGATAGACTGCATGGATTTGGAAGAAGTTTAAGATCATGTATTTGAATGGACGATAACTCTGAAGCGAACATTTGTGTTTGGAAGAGTTGATTTTGTGAAGAGTGAAGCTATGGATGACGTTATTCATTTCCTCTTGACCTACCCAAATTTCCATTACCTGATGATAGGATCCCATTGAATGAGTTATGTTCTCTGTTAGTAATTCCGCTCGGTGTTCATTCTGCGTATGCTGGATGATGGTTTTGTTATGAGAAATTTGACGAATGATGAACGATCTGATGCTTTTAACGATGTGCCAAATTTTTGATAGACATTCTGGGAATTCCGTTAACTCCTTCGAGTAGTTCGTTCCCCTCTTAGTTATGGTGTTTGATTTTGATGACCTCTGAGACTGTAGAAGTACTAGGTGGATTAAGATAGGTGGTTTTGATTACGACTTGAGATAAAGTATGATCATCATGAAGGCATATTTATGTGGTGCTAGTATTATGACGCCTGATCAACGTGATAATACTTACACCATATAAAGTGCACTCATTGTGGCCATAGGATATCTTGGGAGTACCTAAGAAGTTAGAATTTGAATCTCCGCTGGGTTATCCGTGATTAGTGAGACGTTAGGTTCATTCTATGCGTAAATTCTGTTTCCGTTCATTAATAATCTGGATGAGTTTGAACTCTCGTACTTCATTCTGTTGACCTCAGTCATATATCTTAAACTCTTTGTAGAACTCTCTACTGATGATACAGTTAATCTGATTCGAAATTCTGTTCGCATTCCATATAAGCTTTTCGGAAGATTCTCCTATCATCCATTTTATATTGTATGTTCTTTCTGATATGAAATCAACCTAATTTGTCTCTGTCTGAGGAAATCTGAACCCATTTTGTATTGATCGAGTCATGAGAAACCAATTGTCTGAAGATCCTTTTGGAAGAACCTCCACGGACGTGAGGATGTTCGTGACGACCTTTTGCGACTTGCTACGACTTCGTTTAGCTTTGCGACTTCAATTTTCGAGGACGAAAATTTTTTTCTAGAGGGGAAGAGTTGTAAAACCCTAAATTTGCGTTTTATATTTTTACGACTAATTTAAAAATTTTCTAAAGTTACGTACTAATTTTGTAATACCCTAAAATATATGATCCGAAATCCGTTATGAACTTGAACGTTGAACCCGTTTAAAACATAAGTAAACTATACGTTATGGCCTTGAATTAATAACCTATAACCTAAGTTTTAACCATACGTTGTGATACGATACAAAATGAAAACATAAACCATGAGCCGCAAATAACCATCACACGTTAAGGACCCAATTTTCATTTGAGATGGTACAATTTATATTACACAATAGATGGCACGCCAAAAATAGGAAAATATCATTTGAATATTCAAAAAGAAGGAAAGAGTCACCAAGTTCCAATATCACTCCTAAAATTACGCCTCATAACAGGCAATTAAATACAATTGAATTCCATATTTCCAGCTTGCCATATTAAGAACCCACGCTCCCTTTTCTTTTTCTATATCAATTGGTTTTCTTCTTTTCCTTATAAGCTGCGTGAGGCTTTTTTTTTTCTGCCACCACTCTCACACGCATTACCATGGTTTCAGCCAACCCATTCATGGCACGTGGCAACTTGGTCGGGAAGAAAACGAGTATCTCACGACTCTAATATTTGATAAGTATCAAAAATATTCACTGACTCATTTTTTATATAACGCCTTTGCCCTCTCAAACCCCTTGATAAAACCTAAAAGTAAAAACAGTCGACATCATCAAAGAAGAAGAGAGGAAGAAGGCTTGGTCTTGATCTTGTGTTCTTGTTCTATTCGTGTTATCATCAAGGTAATCATATACACTCTATTGACCCATTCGAATTTAAAATAAACCCTAATCGATCTATGTGTTTCTTGGTTCTTTCACTCGGCCACACAAGAAGAAGGAAGGGAAAGGTGTTGTTGATCCGATCGTGTCCCGTTGAATCTTAGTGATTGTGTCCAGTTGGTGTTCATACTCGCGACATGTTCGTTTTGATCTATTGGCGTTTCAGTTCGAGGTACCCCTTGAGCCATAATATACTTATAAGTAAATTACTTTAAAGCTAGATACTAAGTTTGATATGACTATGAACTGGTTGCTAAACATTCTGAGTATTTTAAAGAAATTATAAACGTATTGACGATATGGATGTATGTCTTTAATCCGGCTTTTCGACACTCGTTTCGATCTCTAATATACAATCCGAAGTCCGAAATAAACTCAAGAAATATAAAGGGGATCTAATATACAATCCAAAATTTGAAATAAAGTCAAGAAATATAGCATGGGCGTTTTTTTTTTCTTTATTCACGTGATTGAAGGGCTATATTCATGCATGTGTATTCAAGATTAAAGGTTGACTTTGTGTGAATTTATGATATATTGTGGCTCACTGTACTGTGTAAGTATTTAACAGAGAAAGTGTGTGTAGACATAAATCTTTTGGGCTGTGTTTGTATGCATGTGGGTGGCGTGTTAAAAGTGTATAAGGAAGTGTGTGATCAAGTCTAAATATGGTCAAGGGTGGAGTGTGGTTAGTCTCATTATTGCATGTGCATGGTAGTTACTGTCGAAATGGTACATTTGGGTGTGAGCTTTGTGGGTTATAAATGGGCTGCGAAACGTGTTAAGAGTGGGTCATTTGGGTCTAGTTTGAGTCTCATTAAAATGTGCCGAGGAGAGGTGTGTTCCGTTTTGAAAACGAATAGTGTGGAAGTGGGTGTGTCGCATGTTTTAAACGTTGAACATGGGTTCGAATACGTCCATCGTACTGTTTTGTCGAGGGTGAGTAAAATGTTCGTGTAGAGCTGTATAGTGTGCATTTTCGTTTCATTTTATGCCATACAAGAAATGGGGACATGCATGGTTTACTTTTCTGTGTTATATGCCTTCATATCAATTAAAATATAGAGTAATTAAGATTGTGGGTGCACAGCAAATAAAATAAGAAGAGTTGGTATGTATTGGTATAATTTATACTTTGGACTTTAAGCTTTGTAATACTGTCACTTTAGACCCTAAACTAATATAATGGTCATAATAAACATTAATTCATGTACATTGTCATTCTAATAAATTTAACGGGACTTAATGGTGACATTAAAAATAAACGACAAATACTGGTGAATTCAAGAAAACTTACTAAACGTCATAAAAATAGAAAACTACTAAAAATGGGAAGCATACTAAAATTCATTTGAACTTAAAGTAATACTTGGTATTTAATTCGTATAGGTTCTGTGAAGCGGGATTGATCCATGTCTTGTGTTCCATCTATTCTGGTTTGTTTTGCTCTGCTTCAAGGTACAGATATTCTGCTTCTTTGATAAGAGGCCTTCATTCTCTTATTATGACTTCGATTATTGAACCATCATGATATTGAACCTTTTATGATTATGAACCTTTCATTCATGAACCTTTGCTTATGAACCTTGACCATGAACCTTGCTTATGAACCTTGACCATGAACCTTTGCTTATGAACCTTTGTTTATGAACCAGGATTATGAACCATGATTATGAACTTATGAAACATGATATTGACCTATGCAAGTAAACTTAAAACATGATTCATGATACTTGACCTTTACCCTCAGTTTGATACTACGAGCCACTCACTAGGCATGAGGGTTTCATGTCCATGTCAGTCGATGCACCGATGGCATGACTCTAGGGCAGGAGAGTGATGACCTGTCCCGTCCCTGCATGTTATGCTTACGTAGAGGCAGATTATGGCCACCTGGGGCGTATGGATGCATCCTAGATTTGTTCATGTTCATGTTATGTTATGTTATGTTATTCATGGTGACTGATGGTGTGTGCGATACACGTCTTTCACACTCTGGGAGCTAGCTACTCCAACCCATGATTGAGGACACCCCTCATATTTACAAGATACCCATGATGAGGACACCCCTCATATTTACAGGATACTAAGAGGTCTCCCCTCTACATGTTTATGGCTATGATTATGATTATGATTTCATGTTATGGGCTCGTAGTGGATTACTGACCTTTCTTTACCATGCACCTTTATCCTTTCCCTTATGACACCATGTATTCTCACCATGTATTCTTACCATGTATTCTTACCATGTATTCTTACCATGTATTCATGTCCCCATTCTCATTTACTCATGTATTATTCATTATGCTACCGCTTTATTTCCGTTATATCTGTTCACTGGGCTTTTTAAGCTCAGCCGCACGTTTTCCTTTCGTGTGCGGCAGGTTATAAGCAGGACGACGGGTTTGGGTATGAGTGAAGAGACTTTTTGGACTTAGAAGACTTTGAGTAGAAGCCATTAGAAGAGATGTACTTATGGACTTAATAGGCAGCTTTTATTTTCCTTTGTAACCCTTGTATTGCAAGATTTCCTTTGTAACCTTTGAGAACCATTGTATTACTATTGATTGTATGCTATGTTTATCTGATATGAAACCATGTATTTGTGATATCTCTACCCTTGTGGGGTCGGGGTGTTACAGTTGGTCTTATGATTTTTCTAATGCAAGACAAGTACTTTGTACTTTGTTCTTTTGGTTTTAGACTAACTATTTCAGGTATGAACATGTGAACACAAAGGATGTTTCAAGTGAAATGGAAGCAGCAGAAATGATTATACTAGTTGCTACATATTAGGTTTATGATGGACTGAGTTTGGGAATTTAAAAACTCCTTAAAACTTCTTTCTTGAAACCTAAGTATGAAATTTCACATTGAATTGATGACTTAGTTGGTCAGATAGTAACTGACTCAACTCACTTTCTATCATTTTATACTTTTAAGTATAATGTGCAAGTCTAAGGACATCTGATAGAAAGAACAGCTAGTAAATGTGAATCTAACACTTGTGTTAGAGATAACAACTACTATGAGCTGGAAACCCTGTCAGGAAAGCTCTTTGAATGAGTTTATCTTTACATAGGCAGTTATTTATAACTGAAAAACATTGGTTCTCACACAACCAGTGGTTGCTTTAAACCGAAATTTTAATTAAGTGTCTGTTATACACTTGATCCCTTTAAAATGGTTGGAAGCAGTATGATTTTTCAATACTAAAATCATAGACATACTGCTAAGGAAAAAAGTTTCTTAAAAGGATTTTTCAAGAGACTCACAAAAACCATCTATTGATGGACCATGAGTCAAATGTCCACTGATTCACCTCTCATAGGAGTTAACACACCTAGAAGTGATGAGGGCAGCAAACTTAAACTCTTAAGGAATTGATGGCTTCATGTACAACATTGTCTGACAACAAGTTCTAAATGATGGATCAGATGATAAGGAAAGATATATTTTGGTACATAGTGAGATCTTCCAAACAAGGGGAGGAAACAAAAGTTTTTTGTATCTCAGGGGAGGTAACAATCTCAGGGGAGGAAATAATAGCCCAGAAAAGGAAGATAATCCAATGAAAGGAAGGAGAAGACAAGAGCATACAAGATGATGACATAGAGGTTGAAAATGACAAGATCAGAACTGAAGGAGAAAGTTCTATCTAGGTCAAAAGAAGAAAGGTTTGAATTTCAATTCACTACGTTTGTTCATCACTTGCAAAGGCATGCTGATTAGATGATTTCACTTGTTGAAATCATTGCCTCTTATAATTCCTCCATCCAAGAAAATTGCACCATCTTTTAGTCCAAGATTGGAGCAATGTTTTGATTTTGTTAAAGTCAAAGAAGAACAAAGCAGATAAGTTCAGAATAGAAGAAAGTTTAGATTAAGGGTCTGACTATGAAGTGTTTGAAAGATCTTCACAAGTCCTCATTTAATTCAGAAAACATGTTGAAAAGGATTCACATGTTTAGGGGAGGATTGTTGGGAATTAAATATTCTGAAGTTTAAGTATCGGGAAATACTCAAAGTGTGTTCCTGCTGCTAGTGCATTTGTTCCTGCTGGTAGTGTTATTATTGCTGCTGGTTGTTCCTGCTGCTAGCGTTAAACACATTGCTGCTGCTGATACTGCTGCTGATAGTTAAACGTGTTCTTGCTGCTAGTATAATCTGTTGCTGCTGGTGAGTGGATAAGCTTGGAAAAGTCAAAGATAGAATAAGAAATATCTTTTGTTGTGTCATCAGTGAAGTAAACAAATTGTATATTCTTAAGTGTATGAGTTGTTTCAATGACTCTTATAAGCTATAGCAAGTAGCTTATAGCTTGACAAGACTTTAACATATTGTAAAGGTCTTCTTGGACTATAAAAGAAGATCTTAGACTAGATATTAGTGAACGTTATTATTAGAACTCATAACTGTTAAGACATAGAACAAACACAAGAATATCACAAGTTGTAAGAACATAAGATTCAAGGTCTTTGTAACCCTAGTGATAGAAAGATCACTCGTATTATTTTGAATAATATTGAATCATTTTGGTGAAAAGCTTTCATTGTTTATTGTCATATAACTAATCATAACCGTTCCATTTCCATAACAAAAATAACCTTCTAAGTGTGATTAAGTAAATTCCGCGTACTTAATCATATTAACTCAATATATCATACACACAAAGTCACAAGGTTTAACCACCTTAACCGTGTGTCGAATCCTAGCAGAAGTCTAGGGTAAGTCTGCACTCAGCTCCTACTCTCATCCCAAAAGATAGCCCCAGCTCCTAGCTTAATAACCTGCAGCGGAAGAAAAGAAATGCGGCTGAGCTTAAAAAGCTCAGTGAACAGATATATATATATATATATAACATAGTACTAAAGCTGAAAATGAGAAATACAGAATATAGTGCATTGGGAAAATAGAAAGTATATCAAAATGTATCAAAGGTGTAAAGGTTGTCATAAATCTACCACGAGCCCAGAAACATATCGTATCATAACATCATAATCATAATCTTCATAAGTAACCATAAGTAACATAATGGAGTGATCAGCTCCCAGAATTGTGAAAGGCGTGTATTGCATACAGCACCAGTCACCAGAAATATATCATATAACATAACAGATCAGAACTAGGATGCATCCATACTCCCCTGCAGAAAATCATAATCATCGCGGCCATACGTATTACATAACAAAAAGGACGGGGTGGAACATCACTTGACCACCCTAGAGTCATGCCATTGGTGCATCAATGACATGGTCATGGAAACCCCATGACTAGTGATAGCTCAGGTATCAAACTGAAGGGTCAAACAGAATATCATAGTAATGACACAGAATCTAAGGTCATCAGAAATATCATAGGTCCATATCAAAGGGTGCATAGCAAAGGCTCATATCAAAGGGTACATAGCAAAGGTTTAAAATCAAATGGTACATAGCAAAGGTTCATAATAAATGGGTTAATAAATCAGAAGGGGTGAACGGATCAAGAGAAACCTTATAAGAAAGGTCAGAATATCTGTACCTTATGCAAGCAACCACAAAATCAGAAAGTATAACGAAACAGGGAATCACTCCTTTTTCACCGAACCTATACAAATTAATGATCACGTATTACAGGCAAGCTTATTTTAATCAGATTACATAATTTAGGTTTCTTTCTATTTTTAGAAACTTTTTACTTTTAGTAACCTTCCAGATTAAGTAACTTTCCATAATTAGTAAGTTTCCATTTTTAGTAACTTTCCATATTTAGTAAGTTTCCAAAATTAGTAACCTTTTAGTAACTTTCCATACTTAGTAACTTTCCATATTTAGTAACTTTGGACACGACTTCCCAATTTAGTTAAATTCGGTTTTGGGTTCGGGATTATCAATTAGGTTTAACATACTCACACACAAGTTAACACGACATTAACAAGTCATACCCGATATGGGAACAAGTATTTGGGCACCAAACATTAAAGAAACACATTTAACACTTAGGTAAAACATGCATACATGTTCACTGATTTTATCAAAAAATTAAGCCCACTAAATGAATTTTAAAATCGTAACAAAATCCCAAACCAAAAACCCACAAAATTCTCACAGAAGCCAGTATGTCTTAGGAGTCTACTGGAATTTTTACAGATTTTATTATCAAGTGTACATCCCTTTTTAAAATCGTCTAAATTAATATGTTCAGATTCGGATCTGCAGATACACTTCAAAAGTATGCACTTAAAAACCTAACCATATGACTTCAGAAAATTCAAAAAAAAATTCCAGGAGGTATTCCACATCTAAAATATGATTCCTGTAAATTTGTGGCCTCTAATTTGCTATGGTTTGGAAATGAAAAATTATAGAATCCGACTGAAATACAATTTAGCTAACACATTTTAACATATGATCACATTAAATTCAGAAAAACATCTAAATCAAACTAAAATTCGTTAAAACAAATTGGAATACTTTCCTAGGACCCTAAACTAGGTTTACATGCAAAATTTTAGTATTAGAAACTTCAGAAGCTCACGTTATCATGCATACAAAATCGACATTCAGAACAGTCAATCACACAAATCCATTTTAAGCCCTATTTAGCACCATTTTAAATATCAAAATTTGCATATAAGCTTACACCACTCACCCAAAAATTATTTAGGCATCTTATTAAAATACTTATGCAATCAAATCCAAGGAATCAAACACCAATTTCAGTTCATGTAATCTAAATATTCAAGAACTATTTTAATTAATTCACAAATGAGCCCTAATTCGTCTATTCCTTTTTAACCTAATCAACCACATGATCAATATAACTTTTATTTCTAGAATTTAATCATCACAACCATCTATATAAACACTTCATATAATTCATTCATGATCAATAACAACAATATCCATACGAAGCACATAAAATAACGATCACAATAATCACAATAAGCCCTAATTCTTAAGTTAGGGTTTCCGGTTTACAAGCTTATTAAATGTGAAGATTAATATGTGTATTAAACATGTTACTAATTAGGTTTTCCTTTTGTCAAAATTCAGATTCATGCCTTTGGTTGTGTCGACTTGAAAAAAAAAGAAAACAAGAGAAGATGGTGATGTTACCTTGTGCCAAACGCGACAAAAGAAAAGAGAACAAGAACCTTAGAACACAAATGATTTAATACTCGTGAACCCCAGCAACAAACCTTCAAATGTCTTGTGTTCTTGAGAGAAAAAATAATCAGGAACTTGTGTTTTTGCCTTGGTTGTGTCGTACAAAATGAGAGGAGGGAGGGAGAAAGAAAGACCGGATTTTTTTAGAGATAGGAATGAGGAGCGTACCTCAAATTTGGAAGGGATCAATTAGTGATAACTTCCTGATCTTTGATTGAGAGCAATTTTGGGCCTAATTATATCTCTTTTATTTTGTACAAATCTTGCCATTTCTTTTGGGCTATGGGGCGTCCAAACTTGATGGGCTAGGTAGTTTTTATTATTATTTTTTTGTACTTTGTAACAATATTATTATTATGTATGAATTAGGCTAATTTGCATTCATAACATATAGTAATTATAATGTGTGAATGACGTATGGTTAAATTTTATACTTAGGTTAAAATGTATACAGTTCTTGTATAATTATTGCATGTTCTTATAAATTCGAAATTTTGAGGGGCAAAATGGGAATTTCAATTGAATGAAATTTTAGGGTTTTACAACTATTCCCCTCTAGAAGAAAAATTTCTTCTTTGAAATTTGAGTCGACAAATCAGATGAAAATGTATCGAATCACAGAAAGCACATGGATAATAAATACGCATAACTCTTCAGTTTCTCAGGTAATGTCGTCCTCAGTATAGTCCTTCCAAATGATTCTCACAATCAGACAGATCTTGTTTCTCATAATTCATAGCCTCAGATCTTTATCCAGAGTAGATCATAATGAATCAGATCCAACGATTACGAAGCGTACATGAAGCAGACAATAGGTGTACTTATCTATAGTAACGTATGGAATACATACGGACAGGAAACATATTGGGTGATAAAAGAAGGCTCTACGATGAGTCTTAAGATTCTTAACAGATGAACAAAGGTCAACAAATACATGTCAAGAATTTAAGCGTATCCGGATGTCTAACGATGAAGGCAGAGTAGGTAGAATGAACATAAGGTCTCACTAATCCCGGATAATCTTCATTAAATGTCAGAAATCTAAAGCTTCTCAGGCACTCATCAAAATATCCTATGATCACAATAAAGGTACGTTATATGACGTAAGTATTATCACGTTGGCCAGGCGTCATAATACTAGCATCATATAAATATACCTTCAAGATGGTCATACTTTATCTCGAGTTGTGAATAAGCAACCTATCATAAACCTCCTAGTTCTTCTTCACTGTCATAGGTTAACAAAATCAATCGTCATCAACAGAACAAAATAAGGAAACATAACTTATCATAGAAGCAATGGGAATCTAGTATGTCTATCAGAAGTGGAGTCCGTCGTCAATCGCATCAATTCTTCCACGATTCATCAAAATTCTCATACCAAATAAATCAACCAACATACGCAGGATTATAACAGAACGAAATTACCAATTGAGAATTTAAAACATTCAAAGGATTTTATTCAATAAAACACCACACCAGTGTATCATGAAATGAAGGAAATAAATGTAAAACCCGCAAATTAACATAAGATGAAAAGACAAAAAACCCTCGAAATTAAAATTTTGAGAACCTATGAAAGATCACATAAGTAACATATGTATATTCTAAGCTTCCAATATTTAAGCAAATAAAAAAAAAACCTTATGTTATAAGTTGTACAAAAAAAAAAAAAAAAAAAAAAAAGAGAACCTATGTATGGTGCCGCCCCCCCCAGGCCATAATCAAGGCCAAATGCATGATTTCACTATATATGTTAAGCCTTTTAATGTGATTTAATCATTCCTAAATTACCTTAAAACACAATTGTCGGTTCCTCCTTTTATCAAATACCGATCTTCAATTTGGAAAGCAAAGAAACCCTAAACAAAAACAAACAATCGGCTGTCTTCAACCTTGCTGCTGCCACGCCTCAAATCCTATCCAAGAAGCTTCGAAATCTTGTTCTAACTCTTGTTTAATCATCACAAGGTAAGTCCCTAACATCTATGATGATTCCATACGAATTTTACGCATCAAAAACTAACAAAAACCATGTTCTTTCTTCGGTTTGTGGGCTGTTCGTGCGATCAAGAAGAAGAGAGGAGGAATTGGTGATTCGTGTGGTGATTAATCTTGTGTTCTTGGGTTCTTCGATCACGCTACGAGGGTATTGTATCACCCTCTATGTTCAATCAATAATTCTTGTTTTTTTTCTTTTGGTTCTAATCGAATATATGCACAAAACAATCACATGAAATCATAAAATTTACAAACCCTAAAATCGTATATATGAATTGGCTGCATATTTGTGGTGAAATAATTAGTTGTGATTATGTTAAATATATTATAGAATGACCAAAATATGTTATGGACTCAACCAAAATCGTTTGGAGTGAAAAACTTATGATTTGGATATTAAAAACCCTAAATTGGTTAAGTTGCTGTGATGTCTGATTCTGAGTGAGATTTTTGGTCGACTTTGAATGGCTGTAAATTTATGATGGAATCGAGTTTTTGAGTGTTTTAAAATCCCAAAACTAATTTCATTGAAATAGCTACCTGGGAAAATTTAGTTTGTAATTTTTAGAGGCCTAGAAGGTTACTTTTTGATTTTTAGAAAATTATGTGTCTGGTCGGATTTGTGAGTCTGGAAAATCAGTCCGGGTTTTTGATTTTTAATTTTCAAACCGTGTTGAGTTAGGAAGAGTCCTTTGAACTGGGTAATCTATAAGATGTATTCTACTTCCTGGAATTTTTCTAGTTTTTTGTGAATTTTTCTTAAAGGGTTCTAATTGATAACTTTTCGTATAGTAAAATTACTCAGAAATCTGGACGAGTTGAGAAAATGGATTTTTAGCACATACCTATACTACATAATAAAATCTGGAAAAATTTGGTAAAATACTTTAGAAATATGAGCACCTCTGGGAATTTTTGGGAATTTTAATACTGAGTTCTTATATGATTTATAATTTATGGAAAACCTGACAAATTCGTACTTAAAACTGTGTGATGTTATAAAAGGGTTAAATTGTAAACTAAAGGGTGCTATGTGTTTACTGTGTAACCTAAAGGGTATAAATGGATATTTTGCTAAAACCAAAGGTCTTAACTGGTAAAATCTGTAACGTGAGGATACTTTCATAATACAACCTAAATTATGAGAATTACATACTAATCCCTAAAGTTGTGATAATTACATAAAACCCTAAATTTGGTAAAAGACATTATGAATCTTGAACTATGAATATGATCATTTGGTAATACTTTGAATTGGCATATGAGAAAGATATAACTTAAGGTTATCTAATATGAAATGAGAACAAACATGAAACCTTTCGATGATATGAAACTTAAGAGAACTTATGATTATTTGTAGATCGGTTGAAGAAGGAGTGATCTCCTAGTTGATTTGACTTTCATTTCTTTTGCTTGCGTATTCGTTAAGGTACAGATATTCTGCCCTTTTTAATAAGGTGCCTTCGACCTCTTGATTTCTGATTTGAACTTATGATATGAACCTTTGGCATTTGAACCTTTGACATGAACCTTTGATACGAACCTTTGACTTCTGAACCTCTTATATGAACCCTGTGATATGAACCTTGAGATTTGGACTATGATTATGACATATGAACCTTTGCTTTGATATGAACCTTTAACCTTGACCCCAGTTTGATACTACGAGCCAAAATATGTTTCCTAGCCATGAAGGTAACATGGTCGTGTCATTGATGCACCAATGGCATGACTAGTGTGTAGCCCTAGTGATTTGGTTACACCGTCCCCATTATGATATGATATGAGCTCACTATGATATGTTTTGATATGGCCAATATGATTTGTTTGGGGGGCGAATGGATGCATCCTAGATATGTTCTGATATGATATGTTTTGATATGATATGATATGGTGACTGGGGCTGGGTGCAATCCACTCCTTTCACAAAATATGGGAGCTAGCTACTCCATTTGAAGAATGAGGACACCCCTCATATTATCTGATTATCTGAGAGGTCTCCCCTCTATATGATTATGAAGATATGATATGATATGATATGAGATATGTTATGATATGGGCTCGTGGTGGATGACTGTCCTAAACCTTACTCTTTATTTCCGTTTCCTATATCTCATTTATTATGATATGTCTGTTCATTTTCATTTGCTTTTGTTTCCGTTCTCTATATATCTGTTCACTGGGCTTTTTAAGCTCAGCCGCATTTCTTTTCCTGCGACAGGTTTTAGTAGGAAGCCAGGAGCTTGGGTTTGTTTTGGGATGAGAGATTAGCTCTTGAAGACGATACCTTAGTTTTAGTATTCATTTATGTATGACTACGTAGATTTGGTATATTTTTCCTTTGTAATATTGTAAACCATTTGTATTATGTAAGTCGTATGTTATGCTTGCCTTTGATATGTCACCATTTTCGTGACACTTCTACCCTTGCCGGGTTGGGGTGTTACAATTATGGTATCAAAGCCCAGGTTTACGACTTGTAGTACATCTACCCTTGGCCTGTGTAAGTTAGGACCCCTAAGTTTCCACTGTAAGCGCTCGTAGGATAACCTTTGCGAAGTTGCGTAAGATTTTCCCATAGGAACATATGTCATAACCGGTGAGGAATGGGTAGTCTAGGACATCCATGTGAGTAGTATTTGCTTCCGCATCACTCTGAATCTTGCCTTTGCCTTTAGTCATGCCTTATAAGAACTTTGTCGCAGAAGACGAGGGAGTCTTACCTTCCGTCATTTGAAAGATGAACGTTGTATGTTAACCAATTTCCTTTAGAAGGATTTGATGTTGATATTTGTCCAGTACGAAATTGTTATCTAAGCATGCTGATGCTGATAACTGATATTCCATACATCTCAACTCTGACAGTTAAACGATGTTCGTATTACTATCGGTGCACACCCTATCATTCCTATGTTATAAGATTCCAACCTTTTGAACTGTTCACAATTCTAACCTTCAATTTGATATATTTGACCTTGATATATTCTAATACTCTCCCATCCCACACTTTGATGAACCATGTACCTAAATTTGATATGTGAACTATCCGTATGATTTGACAACCACATTCGCTCTAAGAACCCGTTTACTTTGGATGCATTTGACTTTGAGGTCTTTTGATTATGGGTTGGTAGTTTTTGTAAAGCTATCATGGACTACAATATTTGAAATGCAGCCTGTGGCAATCTGCTTCACCATATTTTGATAGAATATTCTCAATCATTTGAATCTGTTAAGATTATTATTGTATGAAGCACATACTCCGATCTCTTTGATTTCCAATTTTCTCCTAACGCCTGTTAGTATCCACTCTTGGAAAACTCCGGCACTTGAAAGTTTGTTGTACGAATTTCTGGTGTTTCTAATGAACCTTTTGAAATCCGTTTGGGTAGTAAAGTTTGCATTGAACCGATCTGAATTGGCGAAACCACGATATTGAAGAAGTTAAGAGATTGTAGGAACTGATGGGATATGAGTTTGTTCACTTCAGTGATCTCTTGAATGCTCCTGTTGGGTTATGAAGAAGAAAGAGAGAAGTGTGCGGCGGCGCACTGACCATCGTGAATTTAACCGTAATCGTTATTCCATTCCATTTCCGCGTATCAATATTCGATTTGTGCTATTTTTGAAACTCCATAGCAGACGACCTCTTCTGGGTTTGAAAGACGGAAGAAGCAACCACAAGAACATCTGAGAAGGAAGTTGATTAGTTGAGATTAGGTTCCGTGAAGCATTACAATTTGATTTGTGAAGAGAAAGATTTGTGATATGAAGTTTTTCCCTAAGAAGATTTCCTGAAGTTGCTTTAGTACCCGTGTGACCACTGTGAGTTTTGAATGATGTCAATTGTATTGACTAGAAGATTCATGTTTTCACAAGTATTCGGACAATTGTCATAGCATGACAGTATGTTTGTGCTCAGAGACGAACGAGGAGCACGTTGACCATTTTAGTATGAAGTGAACCGACCCCTTTGTTCTAGAAGAATAGATTACTTGACGATCAGAGATTGTAGCAGATAACACCACCAGGTATCCGAGGACTAAAGAGCTTTCACGAAAAGGACCAGGACTGAAGACCATTGTCGGATTTAGAAACCTTGTAGAAGATGTGCAGAAGAGGTTCGTGACAGGCATTACCAAGAGAGAAGCAGGTGAGAAGAAGACAGACTGAGATGAGACTCGATTATACCCCAAGCAGCACGTGGAGACTTCAGTTGGGCATTAAGACGACCAGACCGTAGGAGATGAGCTTCAGCACATAAACCAGGAAGTCCACAGCAGTTTGAGTTGGTGAATTTCGAATCATGCTAGAAGACCTGTAGGAGACACGCAACCTTGTTTCTCTAGTCATTTTAGTTGTACTAAGATGAATGGAGAGCTGAAGCAGACTCGCCAATGGAGGAATGCACGGTGATCACGTCAGAGATTCACGCTACCACACCGAAGTGTCCAGAAGAAGTGTCGAAGACTTGAGGAACCAGACTCAAGTTTATGAATTCCTTTTCACCCTGTGATCGTATGATTAGACAAGAGAGCGACTACCTGGAATTTGAAAAGACCCGAGATCATGAAATTGAATGGATGGAATTTTGCAGTAAACGTTTGGATTTGGAAGATTTGATTGTTGTAAAGGATGAAGATATTGAAGACGTAATTCATTTTCTCTTAGACCACTTAAGTTTCCGTTACCTTTCGATAGGATCCTTTGAATGAGCTTTACCCTATTAGAAATTCCGTTCTGTGTTCGTTATGCATTTGTTTGGATGATGGTTTCGATATGAGAAGGATGATGAATTGTAGAAGACCTAACGTTTCGACGACGAGTTTCATTTTGAGGTGTACTCATTCCGTTACGCTATTTGTACGTTCAAATTCCTCCGATTTAGAATCCGTAGTGATGTTTGTTTTGGACCAACCTGAGGAGGTAGAAAGACTGATAGGTGGTTAAGATAAGAAGTTCTGTTCACGACTTGAGATAAAGTATGACCATCATGATGGTATACTCATATGAGGCTGGTATTATGACGGTTCACGAACGTGATAATACTTACGTCATATGACGTACCCTCATTGTGTTCATAGGATATTTCGAGGAGTACTTTAGAAACCTTAGAATTTTGATTAGAGATGTGAGAAATTTCGCATTTGTAAGATTTAGGTTCGTTCCACCTATACGCTTAATCTGTTTCGCCGCTATGCGATTTGATACGTTTGGATTCTCGGTACGCGGTTGTTGACCTTTGTAATTACGATAAGAATCTTAAGTTCTGCTATAAGTTTCTTCCATTGATATCACCTACAATTTATTTTCTGTACGATCTCATCTGATTTGTCTAATCGAATGCTATGGACGGCATATCCGTCACAATCTTGCGTATTCTTGTATCTCTTCTGAGAGAATATGATAACCATTCGTCATGTTGGATATGATCTTTGCAATCTGAAATTCAGTATAGTATGTTTTTCTGAGAAACCCGAAGCCATCTTAGATCGACATCGAAGAGTCATGAGAAGCAAGTCTTTGTACATTTCCGTTCGCTGTCCGTTGTGTCTTCTGTTTCGTTTCATTTCCGATCGTTGGGATTTTCACTTCCGTTCGTAAGGATTCTTTGGAAGAACCACGCAGAGCGGGAGGCTACTTGGGAAACCGAAGAGTCAATACGATCCGATTATCCGCGTTTCTCTTTTTGACTTGGTACGTATTCATTCGATTTCATTTCCGATTTCGTACTTTCATTCTGATTTCGCATTTCAATTTTCGAGGACGAAAATTTTTTTTTAGAGGGGAAGAGTTGTAAAACCCGCAAATTAACATAAGATGAAAAGACAAAAATACCCTCGAAATTAAAATTTTGAGAACCTACGAAAGATCACATAAGTAACATATGTATATTCTAAGCTTCCAATATTTAAGCAAATAAAAAAAAAACCTTATGTTATAAGTTGTACAAAAAAAAAAAAAAAAAAAAAAAAAAAAGAGAACCTATGTATGGTGCCCCCCCCCCCCAGGCCATAATCAAGGCCAAATGCATGATTTCACTATATATGTTAAGCCTTTTAATGTGATTTAATCATTCCTAAATTACCTTAAAACACAATTGTCGGTTCCTCCTTTTATCAAATACCGATCTTCAATTTGGAAAGCAAAGAAACCCTAAACAAAAACAAACAATCGGCTGTCTTCAACCTTGCTGCTGCCACGCCTCAAATCCTATCCAAGAAGCTTCGAAATCTTGTTCTAACTCTTGTTTAATCATCACAAGGTAAGTCCCTAACATCTATGATGATTCCATACGAATTTTACGCATCAAAAACTAACAAAAACCATGTTCTTTCTTCGGTTTGTGGGCTGTTCGTGCGATCAAGAAGAAGAGAGGAGGAATTGGTGATTCGTGTGGTGATTAATCTTGTGTTCTTGGGTTCTTCGATCACGCTACGAGGGTATTGTATCACCCTCTATGTTCAATCAATAATTCTTGTTTTTTTTCTTTTGGTTCTAATCGAATATATGCACAAAACAATCACATGAAATCATAAAATTTACAAACCCTAAAATCGTATATATGAATTGGCTGCATATTTGTGGTGAAATAATTAGTTGTGATTATGTTAAATATATTATAGAATGACCAAAATATGTTATGGACTCAACCAAAATCGTTTGGAGTGAAAAACTTATGATTTGGATATTAAAAACCCTAAATTGGTTAAGTTGCTGTGATGTCTGATTCTGAGTGAGATTTTTGGTCGACTTTGAATGGCTGTAAATTTATGATGGAATCGAGTTTTTGAGTGTTTTAAAATCCCAAAACTAAGTTCATTGAAATAGCTACCTGGGAAAATTTAGTTTGTAATTTTTAGAGGCCTAGAAGGTTACTTTTTGATTTTTAGAAAATTATGTGTCTGGTCGGATTTGTGAGTCTGGAAAATCAGTCCGGGTTTTTGATTTTTAATTTTCAAACCGTGTTGAGTTAGGAAGAGTCCTTTGAACTGGGTAATCTATAAGATGTATTCTACTTCCTGGAATTTTTCTAGTTTTTTGTGAATTTTTCTTAAAGGGTTCTAATTGATAACTTTTCGTATAGTAAAATTACTCAGAAATCTGGACGAGTTGAGAAAATGGATTTTTAGCACATACCTATACTACATAATAAAATCTGGAAAAATTTGGTAAAATACTTTAGAAATATGAGCACCTCTGGGAATTTTTGGGAATTTTAATACTGAGTTCTTATATGATTTATAATTTATGGAAAACCTGACAAATTCGTACTTAAAACTGTGTGATGTTATAAAAGGGTTAAATTGTAAACTAAAGGGTGCTATGTGTTTACTGTGTAACCTAAAGGGTATAAATGGATATTTTGCTAAAACCAAAGGTCTTAACTGGTAAAATCTGTAACGTGAGGATACTTTCATAATACAACCTAAATTATGAGAATTACATACTAATCCCTAAAGTTGTGATAATTACATAAAACCCTAAATTTGGTAAAAGACATTATGAATCTTGAACTATGAATATGATCATTTGGTAATACTTTGAATTGGCATATGAGAAAGATATAACTTAAGGTTATCTAATATGAAATGAGAACAAACATGAAACCTTTCGATGATATGAAACTTAAGAGAACTTATGATTATTTGTAGATCGGTTGAAGAAGGAGTGATCTCCTAGTTGATTTGACTTTCATTTCTTTTGCTTGCGTATTCGTTAAGGTACAGATATTCTGCCCTTTTTAATAAGGTGCCTTCGACCTCTTGATTTCTGATTTGAACTTATGATATGAACCTTTGGCATTTTGAACCTTTGACATGAACCTTTGATACGAACCTTTGACTTCTGAACCTCTTATATGAACCCTGTGATATGAACCTTGAGATTTGGACTATGATTATGACATATGAACCTTTGCTTTGATATGAACCTTTAACCTTGACCCCAGTTTGATACTACGAGCCAAAATATGTTTCCTAGCCATGAAGGTAACATGGCCGTGTCATTGATGCACCAATGGCATGACTAGTGTGTAGCCCTAGTGATTTGGTTACACCGTCCCCATTATGATATGATATGAGCTCACTATGATATGTTTTGATATGGCCAATATGATTTGTTTGGGGGGCGAATGGATGCATCCTAGATATGTTCTGATATGATATGTTTTGATATGATATGATATGGTGACTGGGGCTGGGTGCAATCCACTCCTTTCACAAAATATGGGAGCTAGCTACTCCATTTGAAGAATGAGGACACCCCTCATATTATCTGATTATCTGAGAGGTCTCCCCTCTATATGATTATGAAGATATGATATGATATGATATGAGATATGTTATGATATGGGCTCGTGGTGGATGACTGTCCTAAACCTTACTCTTTATTTCCGTTTCCTATATCTCATTTATTATGATATGTCTGTTCATTTTCATTTGCTTTTGTTTCCGTTCTCTATATATCTGTTCACTGGGCTTTTTAAGCTCAGCCGCATTTCTTTTCCTGCGACAGGTTTTAGTAGGAAGCCAGGAGCTTGGGTTTGTTTTGGGATGAGAGATTAGCTCTTGAAGACGATACCTTAGTTTTAGTATTCATTTATGTATGACTACGTAGATTTGGTATATTTTTCCTTTGTAATATTGTAAACCATTTGTATTATGTAAGTCGTATGTTATGCTTGCCTTTGATATGTCACCATTTTCGTGACACTTCTACCCTTGCCGGGTTGGGGTGTTACAATTATGGTATCAAAGCCCAGGTTTACGACTTGTAGTACATCTACCCTTGGCCTGTGTAAGTTAGGACCCCTAAGTTTCCACTGTAAGCGCTCGTAGGATAACCTTTGCGAAGTTGCGTAAGATTTTCCCATAGGAACATAAGTCATAACCGGTGAGGAATGGGTAGTCTAGGACATCCATGTGAGTAGTATTTGCTTCCGCATCACTCTGAATCTTGCCTTTGCCTTTAGTCATGCCTTATAAGAACTTTGTCGCAGAAGACGAGGGAGTCTTACCTTCCGTCATTTGAAAGATGAACGTTGTATGTTAACCAATTTCCTTTAGAAGGATTTGATGTTGATATTTGTCCAGTACGAAATTGTTATCTAAGCATGCTGATGCTGATAACTGATATTCCATACATCTCAACTCTGACAGTTAAACGATGTTCGTATTACTATCGGTGCACACCCTATCATTCCTATGTTATAAGATTCCAACCTTTTGAACTGTTCACAATTCTAACCTTCAATTTGATATATTTGACCTTGATATATTCTAATACTCTCCCATCCCACACTTTGATGAACCATGTACCTAAATTTGATATGTGAACTATCCGTATGATTTGACAACCACATTCGCTCTAAGAACCCGTTTACTTTGGATGCATTTGACTTTGAGGTCTTTTGATTATGGGTTGGTAGTTTTTGTAAAGCTATCATGGACTACAATATTTGAAATGCAGCCTGTGGCAATCTGCTTCACCATATTTTGATAGAATATTCTCAATCATTTGAATCTGTTAAGATTATTATTGTATGAAGCACATACTCCGATCTCTTTGATTTCCAATTTTCTCCTAACGCCTGTTAGTATCCACTCTTGGAAAACTCCGGCACTTGAAAGTTTGTTGTACGAATTTCTGGTGTTTCTAATGAACCTTTTGAAATCCGTTTGGGTAGTAAAGTTTGCATTGAACCGATCTGAATTGGCGAAACCACGATATTGAAGAAGTTAAGAGATTGTAGGAACTGATGGGATATGAGTTTGTTCACTTCAGTGATCTCTTGAATGCTCCTGTTGGGTTATGAAGAAGAAAGAGAGAAGTGTGCGGCGGCGCACTGACCATCGTGAATTTAACCGTAATCGTTATTCCATTCCATTTCCGCGTATCAATATTCGATTTGTGCTATTTTTGAAACTCCATAGCAGACGACCTCTTCTGGGTTTGAAAGACGGAAGAAGCAACCACAAGAACATCTGAGAAGGAAGTTGATTAGTTGAGATTAGGTTCCGTGAAGCATTACAATTTGATTTGTGAAGAGAAAGATTTGTGATATGAAGTTTTTCCCTAAGAAGATTTCCTGAAGTTGCTTTAGTACCCGTGTGACCACTGTGAGTTTTGAATGATGTCAATTGTATTGACTAGAAGATTCATGTTTTCACAAGTATTCGGACAATTGTCATAGCATGACAGTATGTTTGTGCTCAGAGACGAACGAGGAGCACGTTGACCATTTTAGTATGAAGTGAACCGACCCCTTTGTTCTAGAAGAATAGATTACTTGACGATCAGAGATTGTAGCAGATAACACCACCAGGTATCCGAGGACTAAAGAGCTTTCACGAAAAGGACCAGGACTGAAGACCATTGTCGGATTTAGAAACCTTGTAGAAGATGTGCAGAAGAGGTTCGTGACAGGCATTACCAAGAGAGAAGCAGGTGAGAAGAAGACAGACTGAGATGAGACTCGATTATACCCCAAGCAGCACGTGGAGACTTCAGTTGGGCATTAAGACGACCAGACCGTAGGAGATGAGCTTCAGCACATAAACCAGGAAGTCCACAGCAGTTTGAGTTGGTGAATTTCGAATCATGCTAGAAGACCTGTAGGAGACACGCAACCTTGTTTCTCTAGTCATTTTAGTTGTACTAAGATGAATGGAGAGCTGAAGCAGACTCGCCAATGGAGGAATGCACGGTGATCACGTCAGAGATTCACGCTACCACACCGAAGTGTCCAGAAGAAGTGTCGAAGACTTGAGGAACCAGACTCAAGTTTATGAATTCCTTTTCACCCTGTGATCGTATGATTAGACAAGAGAGCGACTACCTGGAATTTGAAAAGACCCGAGATCATGAAATTGAATGGATGGAATTTTGCAGTAAACGTTTGGATTTGGAAGATTTGATTGTTGTAAAGGATGAAGATATTGAAGACGTAATTCATTTTCTCTTAGACCACTTAAGTTTCCGTTACCTTTCGATAGGATCCTTTGAATGAGCTTTACCCTATTAGAAATTCCGTTCTGTGTTCGTTATGCATTTGTTTGGATGATGGTTTCGATATGAGAAGGATGATGAATTGTAGAAGACCTAACGTTTCGACGACGAGTTTCATTTTGAGGTGTACTCATTCCGTTACGCTATTTGTACGTTCAAATTCCTCCGATTTAGAATCCGTAGTGATGTTTGTTTTGGACCAACCTGAGGAGGTAGAAAGACTGATAGGTGGTTAAGATAAGAAGTTCTGTTCACGACTTGAGATAAAGTATGACCATCATGATGGTATACTCATATGAGGCTGGTATTATGACGGTTCACGAACGTGATAATACTTACGTCATATGACGTACCCTCATTGTGTTCATAGGATATTTCGAGGAGTACTTTAGAAACCTTAGAATTTTGATTAGAGATGTGAGAAATTTCGCATTTGTAAGATTTAGGTTCGTTCCACCTATACGCTTAATCTGTTTCGCCGCTATGCGATTTGATACGTTTGGATTCTCGGTACGCGGTTGTTGACCTTTGTAATTACGATAAGAATCTTAAGTTCTGCTATAAGTTTCTTCCATTGATATCACCTACAATTTATTTTCTGTACGATCTCATCTGATTTGTCTAATCGAATGCTATGGACGGCATATCCGTCACAATCTTGCGTATTCTTGTATCTCTTCTGAGAGAATATGATAACCATTCGTCATGTTGGATATGATCTTTGCAATCTGAAATTCAGTATAGTATGTTTTTCTGAGAAACCCGAAGCCATCTTAGATCGACATCGAAGAGTCATGAGAAGCAAGTCTTTGTACATTTCCGTTCGCTGTCCGTTGTGTCTTCTGTTTCGTTTCATTTCCGATCGTTGGGATTTTCACTTCCGTTCGTAAGGATTCTTTGGAAGAACCACGCAGAGCGGGAGGCTACTTGGGAAACCGAAGAGTCAATACGATCCGATTATCCGCGTTTCTCTTTTTGACTTGGTACGTATTCATTCGATTTCATTTCCGATTTCGTACTTTCATTCTGATTTCGCATTTCAATTTTCGAGGACGAAAATTTTTTTTTAGAGGGGAAGAGTTGTAAAACCCGCAAATTAACATAAGATGAAAAGACAAAAATACCCTCGAAATTAAAATTTTGAGAACCTACGAAAGATCACATAAGTAACATATGTATATTCTAAGCTTCCAATATTTAAGCAAATAAAAAAAAAACCTTATGTTATAAGTTGTACAAAAAAAAAAAAAAAAAAAAAAAAAAGAGAACCTATGTATGGTGCCCCCCCCCCCCAGGCCATAATCAAGGCCAAATGCATGATTTCACTATATATGTTAAGCCTTTTAATGTGATTTAATCATTCCTAAATTACCTTAAAACACAATTGTCGGTTCCTCCTTTTATCAAATACCGATCTTCAATTTGGAAAGCAAAGAAACCCTAAACAAAAACAAACAATCGGCTGTCTTCAACCTTGCTGCTGCCACGCCTCAAATCCTATCCAAGAAGCTTCGAAATCTTGTTCTAACTCTTGTTTAATCATCACAAGGTAAGTCCCTAACATCTATGATGATTCCATACGAATTTTACGCATCAAAAACTAACAAAAACCATGTTCTTTCTTCGGTTTGTGGGCTGTTCGTGCGATCAAGAAGAAGAGAGGAGGAATTGGTGATTCGTGTGGTGATTAATCTTGTGTTCTTGGGTTCTTCGATCACGCTACGAGGGTATTGTATCACCCTCTATGTTCAATCAATAATTCTTGTTTTTTTTCTTTTGGTTCTAATCGAATATATGCACAAAACAATCACATGAAATCATAAAATTTACAAACCCTAAAATCGTATATATGAATTGGCTGCATATTTGTGGTGAAATAATTAGTTGTGATTATGTTAAATATATTATAGAATGACCAAAATATGTTATGGACTCAACCAAAATCGTTTGGAGTGAAAAACTTATGATTTGGATATTAAAAACCCTAAATTGGTTAAGTTGCTGTGATGTCTGATTCTGAGTGAGATTTTTGGTCGACTTTGAATGGCTGTAAATTTATGATGGAATCGAGTTTTTGAGTGTTTTAAAATCCCAAAACTAAGTTCATTGAAATAGCTACCTGGGAAAATTTAGTTTGTAATTTTTAGAGGCCTAGAAGGTTACTTTTTGATTTTTAGAAAATTATGTGTCTGGTCGGATTTGTGAGTCTGGAAAATCAGTCCGGGTTTTTGATTTTTAATTTTCAAACCGTGTTGAGTTAGGAAGAGTCCTTTGAACTGGGTAATATATAAGATGTATTCTACTTCCTAGAATTTTTCTAGATTTTTGTGAATTTTTCTTAAAGGGTTCTAATTGATAACTTTTCGTATAGTAAAATTACTCAGAAATCTGGACGAGTTGAGAAAATGGATTTTTAGCACATACCTATACTACATAATAAAATCTGGAAAAATTTGGTAAAATACTTTAGACATATGAGCACCTCTGGGAATTTTTGGGAATTTTAATACTGAGTTCTTATATGATTTATAATTTATGGAAAACCTGACAAATTCGTACTTAAAACTGTGTGATGTTATAAAAGGGTTAAATTGTAAACTAAAGGGTGCTATGTGTTTACTGTGTAACCTAAAGGGTATAAATGGATATTTTGCTAAAACCAAAGGTATTAACTGGTAAAATCTGTAACGTGAGGATACTTTCATAATACAACCTAAATTATGAGAATTACATACTAATCCCTAAAGTTGTGATAATTACATAAAACCCTAAATTTGGTAAAAGACATTATGAATCTTGAACTATGAATATGATCATTTGGTAATACTTTGAATTGGCATATGGAAGAATAATTATACTTAAGGTAATCTAATATGAAATGAAGAACAAAACATGAAACCTTGAGTATTGAAACTTAAGAGAACTTTGATTATTTGTATCGGTTAGATGTGATCTCCTAGTTGATTTGACTTCATTTTTTTGCTTGTTATTCGTTAAGGTACAGATATTCTGCCCTTTTTAATAAGGTGCCTTCGACCTCTTGATTTCTGATTTGAACTTATGATATGAACCTTTGGCATTTTGAACCTTTGACATGAACCTTTGATACGAACCTTTGACTTCTGAACCTCTTATATGAACCCTGTGATATGAACCTTGAGATTTGGACTATGATTATGACATATGAACCTTTGCTTTGATATAAACCTTTAACCTTGACCCCAGTTTGATACTACGAGCCAAAATATGTTTCCTAGCCATGAAGGTAACATGGCCGTGTCATTGATGCACCAATGGCATGACTAGTGTGTAGCCCTAGTGATTTGGTTACACCGTCCCCATTATGATATGATATGAGCTCACTATGATATGTTTTGATATGGCCAATATGATTTGTTTGGGGGGCGAATGGATGCATCCTAGATATGTTCTGATATGATATGTTTTGATATGATATGATATGGTGACTGGGGCTGGGTGCAATCCACTCCTTTCACAAAATATGGGAGCTAGCTACTCCATTTGAAGAATGAGGACACCCCTCATATTATCTGATTATCTGAGAGGTCTCCCCTCTATATGATTATGAAGATATGATATGATATGATATGAGATATGTTATGATATGGGCTCGTGGTGGATGACTGTCCTAAACCTTACTCTTTATTTCCGTTTCCTATATCTCATTTATTATGATATGTCTGTTCATTTTCATTTGCTTTTGTTTCCGTTCTCTATATATCTGTTCACTGGGCTTTTTAAGCTCAGCCGCATTTCTTTTCCTGCGGCAGGTTTTAGTAGGAAGCCAGGAGCTTGGGTTTGCTTTGGGATGAGAGATTAGCTTTTGAAGACGATACCTTAGTTTTAGTATTCATTTATGTATGACTACGTAGATTTGGTATATTTTTCCTTTGTAATATTGTAAACCATTTGTATTATGTAAGTCGTATGTTATGCTTGCCTTTGATATGTCACCATTTTCGTGACACTTCTACCCTTGCCGGGTTGGGGTGTTACATGAAGGAAATAAATGTCAAACATCTTAATCAAACGAAAATGAAATTAAGGAAACTAGTTGCGGGCACGGTCTCCTGGCTGATTCGACTTGTTATCTTCGGCATTTCTGTTGTAGTTAGTGGCACGGTTCTTGGGACAGTCTTTGATCTTGTGTTCTGTGGACCCACATGAAAGCAACCACCTGAAGCTCTATAACACGGACCCCCACGAGCTTTTCCGCATGTAGTACAAATAGGAACAGAAGACGAAGAATCTATAGGCTTCTTCTGACTAGTAGACCCTGAAGAACGGCTCAGCTAATCACCACGCACCGACTGATCTCTCCACGACCTATGGTTGTTGTGGTGTTGTCTGTCATTCCCAGGCCTAATTGCAAGTCTCTGGTCTTGAACCCTCGGCTCATGTCGCCTCTGATCGTGACCCCTATCCGTCTAACCTCTGTGCTCATAATCCCTGTCAGTCTGAATTCTCTGCTCTTGACCCCTGTGACTGTTACCCTGACCCCTCGACTGAATGCGATCACCATCTCGGTTCCTCTTGTTGTAACCACCTCCCTCATGAAGAATCTCGATATTACGGGCGGCATCGGCAACTAATGACACATCTGCAAAGTCAGTGTTGACGACGCGATCAAGAACCCACTTCTTTAGACCCCATTTGAAATGCCTCGCTTGATGGCGAGCATCTCCAGCAACTGGCCCCATAAAACTAACCAACCGTAAAAACCGCTGCATATACTCTCCAGAGGACTCATTCTCAAACTGATGAATAGAACTATACTCACGCTCGAATCTCTGTTGTTCTGATAAAGGGAAATACTGCTGATAGAAGATATCGCGGAAGTTACTCCAAGTACAAGTAGCAACAAAGGCCTCTCCTCCCTTGGCCTGTTTGTAAGCCTTCCACCAATTGAGGGCATCCCCCTCAAGTTTGAAGGTAGCCAACCTGGTCTTGGAAACATCAGCACAGTTCAAGACCTCGAGCAACTTCTCCATATGGGTTATCCAATCCTCTGCCTCCGTAGGAGTGGAAGCAGAGCTAAAGGATAGTGGCTTGAGCTTACCAAACCGCTCGAGCCAAACATGAATGTCAGTAGGAGGATTACCACCACCTCCACTAGATGAACCAGCCCCATTGCGGATGTCGTTGGTGATTTGTGTGGTCAACTCAGAAGTCAAATTAGGAAGAATGGTATTGAGGGCATTAGCAATCATTTCCTGAAAGTTTGGGGCACCATTACCATCCCTGTTGGGTTGACCGTTGTTACGACGTGTGTACACCATCTGAATAATTATCAAACGATTAGCAAAAGCAGAAATAAAATGGAGTACGATAGGAAAAGACGCAGAAGGAATCCTAATGTGTACCCAATCCTCACAGGTCATAGCCTAAGCTCTACAGGTCAAAACCTGGGCTCTGATACCATAATTGTAACACCCCAACCTAATCAACCACGTGATCAATATAACTTTTATTTCTAGAATTTACTCATCACAACCATCTATATAAACACTTCATATAATTCATTCAAGATCAATAACAACAACATCCATACGAAGCACATAAAATAACGATCACAATAATCACAATAAGCCCTAATTCTTAAGTTAGGGTTTTCGGTTTACAAGCTTATTAAATGTGAAGATTAATATGTGTATTAAACATGTTACTAATTAGGTTTTCCTTTTTTCAAAATTCATATTCATGCCTTTGGTTGTGTCGACTTGAAAAAAAAAGAAAACAAGAGAAGATGGTGATGTTACCTTGTGCCAAACACGACAAAAGAAAAGAGAACAAGAACCTTAGAATTCAAATGATCTAATACTCGTGAACCCCAGCAACAAACCTTCGAATTTCTTGTGTTCTTGAGAGAAAAAATAATCAGGAACTTGTGTTTTTGCCTTGGTTGTGTCGTACAAAAGGAGAAGAGGGAGGGAGAAAGAAAGACCGGATTTTTTTAGAGATAGGAATGAGGAGCGTACCTCAAATTTAGAAGGGATCAATTAGTGATAACTTCCTGATCTTTGATTGAGAGCAATTTTGGGCCTAATTATATCTCTTTTATTTTGTACAAATCTTGCCATTTCTTTTGGGCTATGGGGCGTCCAAACTTGATGGGCTAGGTAGTTTTTATTTATTTATTTATTTTTTGTACTTTGTAACAATATTATTATTATGTATGAATTAGGCTAATTTGTATTCATAACATATAGTAATTATAATGTGTGAATGACGTATGGTTAAATTTTATACTTAGGTTAAAATGTATACTGTTCTTGTATAATTATTGCATGTTCTTATAAATTCGAAATTTTGAGGGGCAAAATGGGAATTTCAATTGAATGAAATTTTAGGGTTTTACAGGGGGAAAATGATACTCAAATGATATTTTAACTGTTTTCATGCTGTGATTATATTGTTTTCATGTTTTTGGACATTACGTGTGATGATGCGATTATATGCTGTGACGTGTTTTGTATTGTGCAACTATGACTGCGCAACTGTTAACTCTCTACGGAGGGCCCACAGGTTATAGGTTCAGTTGGTGTAACTGTTAACTCTCTGTTGAGAGCGTACGTGTTGATAGATCTATCGGGGTAGCTCCCCACGTGATATTGGTTATGAGTATGATGGACATTAAAGGTTAAGTTGGCGTGACACTATTACTGTTTGGATAACATGCTTGTGATTGGTATTCATGTGCACTATTGTCCTATGTTATATATCACAGCTCAGCGGTTTTACTTTTAAACCTACGAGCTCACCAACTTTATGTTGACGTTTTCGAGTATCCATTTTCAGGTGTTAAGAACGAGAATGCCATAGAAGGTTGAGTATTGGCCCGACTTAGCAAGACTTAGTCAAGACCCTCCCGGGTTATATCTCGTGGAGTTGCATTCTGATATTAAATAATGATGTTGTGTAACTTTGAGACTCATGTTGTTTTTTATTTTGTATTTATCCCTGTTGTGGTAGTTTGTGACTATTATCAATTCAAGGTATTACATTTAGTATTTCTCTATTGTGACACTTTGTGTTCTTTACTAAGAAGTCATACCCCGTTAATACTATTCCGCTGCGCCATTTTTGGGGTGTGACAATGCACTTCCTTGAATACCTAAGTACATGTTTACTAGTCAAAGTGACTCACATTAGCAATAATGTGCAGATATTCAAAGAAAGAAGAAAAGTATCCAATCGCCACTCACTCTCCACTGGTGACGTGTAGGGTATTCACAATACAAGAATCACTAGTTTGAGGCTTGTTTGGATCGATTGGACAAGAACTTAGAGTGAGAAAGTGGGAGCCTTTTAGAGAGAGAAAGTAACTTGTAATCTATTAGCTTGAAAGGTCCAACCCTTCCCATGGGTGGGAAGGGAGTATTTATAGTACAATATATTATGCCCCTAGCGGGCTGTAGAGTGAGCTGACAGAGGGTAAAGACCCGACCCACTCCACAATACTAATAATAATAACTAAGCTACTAATAATATTACTGATAATCCTACGAGCTATGATGTGCTAATAAGTACTCGGGGTGACCGAGTCTTCAGCTGAATATTCATATTCCTAACAATCTCCCCCTAAGGGAGGTCACCCCGGAAGTCATGTTCTGAATTCTAGCACTTCATCCTTGGATCTTGATTTCATAGCTCGTACTCATTGATTCTTCATTATCCTTGATCATTGTGCAGCAGCAAATCTTAAGATGACTTTTTCTTTTGTCTTGGATGATCTTTGTTGATTCTTTGGAGTTATCATCCCACTTGAGTCTCCAAGTCATCTTTCAGTAGTAAATCTCCATGTGATGAAATATACTTAGAGTCGACATGCTCACACGATATGGAGTCATGATCTTCAGCATCAGAGTTAGCAGAAGCTGTGTTGAAGGTCTTTTAGGGTGATCATGACTTCTTTGATGATGATGTGGTGTGAACATGTGGTGATGGATTGGCATCTTTTCTGCAACCAGCTACAACAGCAACCAGCTACAACGTTCCACAGCAACAACCGCCAGATATTCCTGCATACAACAGTTAGCAATAATTCGACCGGTACTAACAAGTTTGGACTTCGAGATAGTCAACAGCATAGTGTGAAGACTCTCTCTAATCCTTACCAAGACCGTTCCTAATCGAAAACCCACAGAGGGCTTTTTAAGATTTTACCGTAGTAAATCAACGATTAGGTGAGTCGCTGGAGATCACTCCACGACTGTAGACCGGTTGAAACCGCCGCGACCACTAAGCGTAATCCACGAGGAATTACCGAAGTGACCTGCTTTCAGGGCTGCTTGATGTTGACCCTGGCAGGAATTTCCATTCAATCATTGAGAATTACATTAGTAAATTCTCTCATAAATGTTCTGGCAGATTGCTAAGATCTGCGTAGGACTCATGAGTTTACAACTGGTGTCCTTAATGTTGAACAACCAGTGTAGAAATAATTCGTGTCCCTATGAGATCTTATTATGCATCTCGTGGCTCTAGACTCAATTGTGCGTTTTGATTTAGTGAGCGGAGGCTGGAGAGGACTGCCACCTATTCAATATCATCTAACTCGGAGTGAGAGAGACGATAGGAATGTATTGAACTCCGTGACAATTGAAACAAGAATCCTTTGAGGGACCTTGAGTGGCTAGGGAGGGTTGTGCAGCGTATCACTGGGTCCATGATACTTTGTCTTCAATGCCAGCAATCAACTAAGTGATTCTGACAGCATATGTATTGACCCGGTTTCTGCCTAAGTTGTAAGGAGGGCTATTTCTTTTCGCCCTTTATCTTTACAATTCTTTTTCATTCTTCAACTCCTTCAGTGCTTACCGAGACTTCATAACTAGCACCTTGTTGGGTTTGTTCCAGTACTAGCTCCATCTCAGTCGGCACTTTTCCCTTATCCACTTTTCTCCTTTTTAATCATACCTAAGGACTTCTACACTAACTAGTGGATTATCCCTAGGGTAGATCCCTCCGGCTCTGGCGGGATCATGGGAACTTGAACCTAACCTAACCATCCTTATAACTCCATGCGTTAATTAAAAATGGTCGGTCTTTGATATTCATCCATGATTGCCAAACCAAATCCTTGAAAAATCTCTCAAAGTGTTCATGATTATGAAACACAATTTTTGCAAACACTTGAGAGTTTTATATTTTTTCAAATGCTCCCCCTCAACATGTGCTCGAGTGATAGTTTTATAAATTTGCACATGTTAGGTAGAGCTTGCACTTTTTGAATTGATCCACTTTCAGTGAACCTGACCGATTCGAGACACGCTTACATCACTGGTTAGACCAGCTTGAAATTATTACCCGTCCTGGTCAAGTCCATAGAAAGTTTCTCGAAACGGTACACTCTACTCAGATACATCTTTTTCGAGACACGCTTACATCACTGGTTAGACCAGCTTGAAATTATTACCCGGCCAAGACGTATCCTTTCGATTGATGACAATTCAAGTTTCGTCAATTCATTGGTGAAGACTGAGTCTTGCTCACGTGAGATGCCAAATCCTTTGTTTTGTTAAAAACATTTGCTCCCCCTCAATATGTGCATTGATGTACGAAAGATTTTCGCACATATGGAAGAGCTTGCGTTAATGACCAAAACATTTTGCTCCCCCTCAATATGTGCCTTGATAGGCAAAATCGTTTAGCACATACGGGGGAGCTTACATTAACATCCAAATCATCACATTTTATCAGAATTTCCTATTTAAATCACATTCTCTCCCCCGATCAAAAATTTCAAACCATTTGAGATTTGTGATCCCAAGTGATTTAAATACGTTTAGAAAAATTTGGGAGAAAATGTGGTCAGGTTTAATATATTCTGATGATGAGAACATACTCTGCTCCCCCTTAATCTAAGAGGGAGAATTACTTGTCAATATACACAGATCATACATAGAGTATTACAAGATTAGGGGAAATTACATTGTTAAATTACAAGTGCCCAACAAAAGAATAACATCACTACAAAGACCACTTATGGAGTGAATCAGCTCATGTCGTTCTTTCCATCAATCTGTAATCTCCTTCACGAACTCTACCCCCAACGAAGCTTTCCAGGTTGCGAAAGATCCTTCTTGTTTTCAGTCTGCGCTCTATGGCTCTCATAAACTCTTTGCTCCTTTGTACATCCAGATCAGTCCAGAACTGAGTCTTCAATTGTGGGTTGTGAGGATTTAACTTGAAGTCTTTAATCCTGAAATCCAGTGCTTCATCGATCATTCTCAGGGTACCATCGCTGAACTTATGAATCTCACTGAGTTGCATCATCATATGAGTTCCATGTTGGTCAGTGAACTTGACTGCTCTTGGAGATTCGATGACTTTAAAGTCGTGAATGTACTCGAGACCCTTACGTTCCCAATTTGGCCTAGTGAGATTGAGTTTGGTCTGATAGCTCTCTATCCCTAGTTGAAAATCACTCACCCTTTGTCTGATGACAAGACCCCGGATCCATAGGTTAACAGCAGCCGCAAGCGCCTTCTTGTCGCGCGGTGGAAGATGATTCAGGTGCCCTTGAAGATTCAGAAGGAAGAGATCCTCGAAGTCACTCGGAGATAGATGTTTGAAGTCGCTTTCAGAAATGATATACTCCTTTTGATCAGCACGACGAAGCACTATCCTTTTAAGATACTCATATCCATACATTGGGTGAATATCAAATTTGACAACACTTAAGATTCTTAGATGTGAGCGTATACCCTGACGACTACCCTCTCTTGCGTGCCGTTCAATGTAAAATCTCTTCTTGTGGAACCACCAATGTGTGACCCCATAAGATGCAGTAAGTTCAAACTTGTATTCTTTATCTGACCATACTTGATCAGGCACCATTTGTTCTAGCCCAACGTCAGGGTAGTAAGCCGCCTTCATCTTGGAAATGGATAATGCCTGACGATCACCATTATTCCTGAACCGGAGATAATTCAGATCGTTGTTAAAGAAGAGATCTGCTTGAAGGTTCTTTTGACCTGGTGGACCATCAAAGGGAAGAGGTCGGTTGACGTCGTAGGAAAGAATCCGGTCATCAACTTGATCAGTAAATAGTCTATGACATTCTTCCATTTGATATTGAAGATGATGCACATCAGGATGAAACACTTTGACGATTTCATATGCAGGACCTTCCAAGTCTTGGGGAGTGAGAGTTGTAATGCCTTTCTTTTTACAGAACCAACTAATAAATGCCCCCATGTCGTTAGTCTTTGCCAGCAATGAGTTCTCTGATGGAGAGTTATGTTGCGAAGCAATAGTAGCTGCCCAATTGTTTACAGGAATGCTTTTGTCTGATGATGGTATAGACCAATTAGGTTCAGGAATTGGTTCTTGATCTTCTTCAGATACAGGTTTTATCCAAGATTCCATATCTTCCCTGGTGGGTCGTTTTCTTGAGGATTCTGAGTCATCAGGTTTGTCTGTGCGTAAGAATTCCAACCACCATTTCTGATTAGGATCAACAGTTAGGATATTGGTGTTAGCTGAGACATCTTCTTCATCAGTTTGAGTAGACAAATCATCTTCAACCGATTCCTCATTCATGACAAAATCCTCAGGAACTGGCGAGAACGAGGGCTTAAATTTGTCATCAACTGTGGTCCACGCAAGCGATCCTGCCTTTGAAATACCCTTAGATGTGCTTGGGCCAGAAGAAGTAGTGACTTGGTCTTTACCACCAGAGGATTCAGTTGGATGATGATGAGATTGAGCTTGAGTGGATTCTGAAGTTCCTGACATCTTTGCTGCTCCAGATCCACCACTAGGTGGAGGGGGTGGAGGAGGATGTGGTGGAGAGCCAGGGGGTGTACTGGGTTTATCTTGTCTCCTTTTCTTCTTCTTCCGTTGTTTTTCAAGCTCAGCCATGAGGAAATCCTGATTATCGCGACTCATCGATTTTTCCAAAGCTTCATAAAGCTGTTGATGATCTTCGTGGCCTTGATACTGACCACATTCAAACATTCTGTCATAGAGAATTGATTTCATATCTGTTGTAGGAAGATCTCTGAATCGTGTCTTCATAGGAGCTTCCATTGCCCATCTGACCGCTTCCTCTACTTGATCATTCACAGCTTGAGCCACCTTTTGATCTATATTAAGCTTTTCCACATTAAGTAGTCTCTGCTCATAATTATTCATCTTCCGTGACATGTCATCAATGAGCTTTGTGGCGGCAGTTAGTTGTGATGCTAAATCAGATGGTAGTTCAGGAGGGATGGGTGTCGTTGGTGTTGCTTCTGGTGAGGGATCTACTATGATAGTTGCTGTTGTGGATACAGGAATTGTCATAGATTTAATACAAGACATGTCTTGTTTGATTGGTACGGACACCATTGACTCTACTTCCTTATCATCATGTGGTATGTCAGTCTCTGTGGTGTTGTCGTTGGCTTTATCCAGGATGAATTGATCACCATAGTTGAAGTCAGTGTCAAGGTTCTTCAGAGACGATAGAGTGCCAGTAGACCCTGTTGGTTCATTCAGGTGAGATTGCTCATCCTCCTTCATTTTCAGATTCTCATGAATCCCCGGGTATGTAGAAGCCACGAATTCTTCATGTTGTATTTCTTGTGGAGGTTCTGTAGTGGTTGTTGTTATCTGATCATGAGCTTCCTTAATGATGTTATCAGACTCAGCTTCTTTCTGAACTTTCTCATCTTGACTCTCACCTTGATCTTGTGGATCCTTAATTTCAGTATGTGTGACCTTCATCTCCTCCTTCTTTTCTTTAATAACGTTACCAGACTCAGCTTCCTTATGAACTTCCTCTTCTTGACTCTCACTTTGATCTTGTGGGTCCTTTACTTCTGTATGTGTGATCTTCATCTCCACCTTCTTCTCCTTGTACAACTGTTCATCGCTTTCTGTATCACTGGAATCTTGAGCAACTTCTAAGCTTGGTGATTCTTCTTGATGTCCTTCAGAAAGGTCAAGTGCTCTAGATGATCCCTGCTCACGTTTCCTGAGCACAAATCGTGTTGTTGTCTTGGATGCCGGAGATGATATGGTAAGAAGAGTCTTAGCAGCTTGGACCACTGTAGCTACTCCTTTACCTTTGCCCTCTACTTCAGGTAATGGCTTACTGCTCTCAACAACAGGTTCTCTAAGGACAACTCCTTTCGTAGCACTCCTTGTTGATTCAGCATGTTCTTTAGCACTCAGCTCCAAGGCTTGTTGTAGAACCGGATCTTCTTCATCCCTTAGACCTAGTTCAGGTCCCACCATCTCTTCATCATCATCTCGACCTTTCGTCTTGATTCTCTTGGATTTCACCTTCTTGCTTGATGCCTTCCTTTTGATCTTCTTATTTTTCTTAGATCCCTCAACTTCTGTGGGTGCATCCTTTCTTTTCTTTGATTTCGATTTAGATTGGGTTTGTTTGATTGATTTCTGGGTTTCTGGTTCAGGGGTTTCGGCTTCACTTCTTACCTTATCAGAGAGGGACTTCTGATATTGCTCTATTTTGCTCAGATAATCCTTATAATAGGAGGCTTGATGAATATTGTCTGAGATAAGGAGCTCAGGAATGAGTCTTCCAAATACTTCTTGATCGGCCCCTTTAGCAGCCCACTTGAGATTTCCCAGAACAAATTCTTCAGAGGACAAATGGAGAGGAGAATTAGTTCTGGGATGGAACTTGTGAAGAGAGTAGAGGTGGTGGATTATCATTTTTGTGAACCTGATGCTCGGAATTAATATCTTTCTAACTTTCTTCCTACTGACCAGATTAGACTCCAGTTTTACTTTGTCTTCTAGGAAAGTGTGAATTGAGTGAATGAATTCTTCCCAGATTCTTTCAGCGAAATCTATGTTGGAACGTTTAACAATTCCCCATAGAATTTGAAGCACGGGAGCCCTAGGTTTTTCAAAAGCCGATGTCTTCCCAGTAAGACATAGGTTGAGGATGGTGACGAGTGTTCTCCATGGTTGATACATTTCACTGGTGACGATTGCTGACACCTTGAGGATGGTTGATGGATAACCCAGATCATTAATGAAGTGGACGAGAGCCTCGGATGTGGGAGGTTGAGTGAAGGGTTTATCAATGACAACAGGTGAGATCTGAAGAGCCCCTCTGATGGTGTCTTTGGTCAGCTCATACCATTGTTCATCTAACTGACAATGGTAATTTCCGGTGTCTTTGTTGAGTTGAATCGTATTCCAGAACTGCTGTATGTATACAGAGGGAACGGTTGCACATGCTGTGAATGCTCTGAAGAAAGTAGTTTCCTTCAAGATATCAACAGATATCTTGTAAATAGGATTGGGTTGAGGTCTTGCCACATCTATATAACAGTTGCTCCTTCCAATAGGGATCCATTTGTTCTTTGGAAGGATTTGTTCATCTGTGCGAACAGGTGTTGAGTCCTCGGGGTTTGGCTCAGAAGAAGTGGTGATCTCAGTATCAGTCATTGAATCTACAGACACACATTCACAAAAAGACAGTATGCCCATACTAGTTAGACAGGAGTTAATCCTCAAGGTTAGCACATAGTCTAAGTGAACATTGCAAGAGACTACAGTAAGTCAAGTAGCATTCAATTATGAAAGACCAAATATGCATCATACATCAAGCACATACTAAAGTATCAACTGCATAGCTTAAATGTATACATGAGAGCATATAGACAAACTGAGTTTATAAGCACATAGGCAAATCGAGATCGTGAATATGTGGACAAACCGCATTCATGACTATACATGACTAAGCATACAAACAGCATTCATGACCATATAACCAAACCGCATTCATGATCATTCAGACAAACCGAGTTCATGAGCATTTAGACAAACCGACTTCATGAGCAAATAAACAAACCGAGTTTGTGAGCTTTTAGACAAACCGAGTCCATGAGCGCATAGACAAACCGAGTCCATGAGCACATGGACAAACCGAGTCCGTGAGCACATGGACAAACCGAGTCCGTGAGCACATGTTCAAACCGAGTCCGTGAGCACATGGACAAACCGAGTCCGTGAGCACATGGACAAACCGAGTCCGTGAGCACATGGACAAACCGAGTCCGTGAGCACGTGGACAAACCGAGTCCGTGAGCACATGGACAAACCGAGTCCGTGAGCACATGGACAAACCGAGTCTGTGAGCACATGGACAAACCGAGTCCATGAGCAATCAGACAAACCGCGTTAGTGAGCAAACGGACAAACCGAGTTCATGGACACACATACAGGCAGCCACATAACCAAACAGACAAACCGCATCGAAGATCATACCATCTAAACATACACACTTGATTATATTTGAACGCAATAATTACAGATTAGACATTACATTAACAACACTAGACATGCCTAAATACTTCTCAAACATATCAATAACATCACACAGAGATTACATACTACGCATTGCAAGAATTCAACCAAGAACATACAACCCACATCGTTGAACATGATCTCACAAAATAGGATTAATCACTGAATGTATAAACAGGGAACTATGCGAAACCTTAAGGCTATCAACCCTATCTTAACCCAACCTCACTCAAAACCGAATCACCAATCAATCGACATAGTGAATCCAATCATACAATAGCTAACTTCTTAAACAAACCGATTCCTCAACTTGTTAGCAAAAATAGTGCACTCAACCCTAGAGACATGCCAATCGAAGATTATACTAACTACACCTAGACACAAGAACAGTTTTGACTTTTTGGAGTCAAACTTCGTTCGATAAATCACCACAATCCGAATCATATCTTAAAAAATGAAGCAATCAAAGCATATGATAACAGTTATTACACACATAGATAAGATTCCCATCAATCAAAACAAATAACAATAGACAAACCTAGGATCGATTGAAGCGACGTATGAATCAACCTAGAAAAACCAAATCAAACGATGAGAATCTAGGATTGATACAAGAACTTGTCTACTGATATGGAAGAGAATCATTATTTACCTAGGAGAAAGCTCGATGGATGGATAGAACTAAAGATCGAGGGTTTAGATAGAGAAAAATTGGTTCGGTTTGATAAGGAGGAGAGAGAGAGAGTGATTAAGGACAAACCGAGTGAGTTTTGATCTTTAAATATCTATACCTAACACTCTACTTTGACCTAATGACACTTCTGGTCCCTGTCGTTGTTAACTTGACAAACCGCCTAAGTGACAAGTTAAGATACCAACTCTTAACTCTCTCTATTTAGTGGACAAACCGCATGAGTTTTGATCTTTAAATATCTACACCTAACATTCCACTTTATCCAAATTACACTTCTGGTCCCTGTCTTTGTTGACTTGACAAACCGCCTAGGTAACAAGTTAAAATACCAACCCTTGACTCTCTCTATTTAGTTGAATGGCACATTTGGTCTCTGACTATCCTGACACTAGAAAATTCTTACACTCAACAGCATCCACATCTTTCAAACTCAACTCACAGAATTCTTACACTCAACAGCATCCACAGCTTTCAAACTCAACTCACAGAATTCCTAAACACATAGTGATAGCCCAAACAGATGCTATAGATTTAGCTCATATGCAAGTTTAAATTGCTGTAGCTCTCCCCCTCAATCAATGACTAACCTTCTGTATAGAAATGTAGACATTGATTGATTGAGCAGCAATTTATTACTCGGTGATAAATATGAGTGAACATGAATATAAAGTAATCCATGCTCAGGTGAACATCACCTTGAAGAATAGTTGTCATTAAGGTGACAAACTGTCTTCACCTGGGAACGCGGGTTGCTATCTAAAGTAATAGCAAGCCTTAGAGACATGATTTACTTATAAGGAACAACTTCTGTTCGAGCTTCATTTAAAACCCCGTGTCATTGTTGAATGAAATTTCTAGGATCGTAAATGTTATCGATATCCAGAAGACATGCCTCTCCTTATTCATATGACTATATACACACAACACATGCACCTATAAACAAAGAGAAACTATACACAACAAGAAAAAGAAAAGGATACATGAGAATCTTTTCATCAGAACAGTACGAGTTTTGAACTGTGATGTTCAAAAGTCATTGTCACCTTGCATCACAGGTGTGTTTTCTTAACCTCCTCTTTGGGAGTTGATCTCCCCTTTGGTAGCCACACCTTGAGTTTCTTCATGATGCATTCTGTGAGAGTAGCTGCACGCGGAAACCGTCTCCCAGCACTATCATAAGTATTTTGTTTGCATATGTATTGGTTAGTGACTATGGGGTCCTGTCTCTGTGATTTCTTGCAAACATTCATAGAGGCATTTTCCGTGTCAGTAGGTACCCACTGACAACCAACTTTCTTAAATAATCTACCAGTTGGCAACCATCTTAGGCACGTTCTAAATATGCTCTGTTTCTGAGGCACCTTAGTGTTTTTATGAGAGAAAGTTTCTTGTTTTTCAGCACTAGATCTATTAGGCTTCCTAGGGTGCTTCATTAATTTTACAGGCCTATGGTGATTATTTGCTGAAGTAATGGATGCAGTGACATGAACATTATCTTCCTTTGTTGGTGTCATGTGAGACTTATCCTGAAAGTGACTCTTAGCTAATGTTCCCTTATGTCTAGGTTGTGAAGTGACTGATTTAGGCAAATTCTTAGTCTCACCAACTTGGGGAGCACACCTTGGAGAAGGTGTTCCCAAGACTGATGATTTGACAGACTTAGGATTCACCCTGTTCTTGGCCGACTTTTTTAAGTCATTCCTACGAGAAGCTAATGAGAAACTTTTCCTAAGGTTTTGTTCAGCCTGTAACTCAACAGTGTTTGAGTCATGTGAGGTTTTATCATCATTGACCTTTTCTTGCAATTCACTTAGTTTGGTCCTTAACATGTTAATAGTCGCGTTCTTGGCCACCAGCTGATCTTTCAACTCATTTATCATGAAAAATTCCCGAAAGTCAGGTAATTCCGGATTTTTTGATGGAAGGTTAATTTGGAACTTTTCTTTTAATTGTTGCATTGAAATTTCAAGATCAACACAATGTTTTTCAAGTTTTGAAAATCCTTTTAAAAGTTCATTGTAAACCCTTTTTTCAATCATATCAGGTGATTTGAAAGACTCAGCCGTAGGCAAGGAATTCGACGAATTGTCATGCACACTGTTGGGAATAAAATGATCAAAGTCAAAGAGCCTGCCAATGTTATGAAGAGCCTGCTAGTTGATTTTGAACAAGTATAAAGATGTTCTACCAGTACCTTCTGGGTAGAAGGTACTGCTGGTAGATGAAGAGCCTGCCAAGCTTATGTCAAGTCGATTAGATATTTTGTAATAGATATTTAGTTGAATTATTAGTCTTTGTACAAAGTTATACGTTATGTAGAAGTAGATTAGTCTTCTGTGGTGACAGAGGAATATTATCCGAGTTGTACATGGGTAGTTGTATTTAATTGTAGGCGCACATAATAGTCAAAGTATAGTATAATACTCTTCCACTTGACAACATGTAATAAGATATCCTTATCTTATAAAAGGATATCTTAGTCACTACTTCATGCATGCATCTTTCACAACCAATAACCAAAAACAAACTATCTCTCAAGTAACTTAGTTACTTCAAATCACAAATCCTTTACAATCAAAGATTCAAGATTACTTTGTAATCCTGGTGATATTTAGATCATCCGTATTATTTCATCAATAATATTGAATTGTTTTGTGTTAACCAAAGTTGTGTTATTTGTTCATTGCATTCACACGTTTACTTAAACTCACCACCTTGTGTTCTTTTAAAGTGTGTTGTAGTAGATTCCGCATGCTAAACACATTCAATACATAAATATCTCTCAAACACATTACTAAGATTCATATCCCAAGTGTTTGAACTTCGAACAACAACGTTCCACAAGTGGTATCAGAGCGAGGCTTGATATTTACTAATTTAAAAGAAAAATGGATGTTGAACATATTCAGACAAATGTTGCAGCTAAACTTCCATTATTGAAACAAAATGAGTTTGAAATGTGGCGACTCAGGGTTGAACAATACTTTCAAGTGCAGGACTATGCACTTTGGGAGATTATTGAACAAGGCAATTCATTTAAACCCCAAATCATCACATCAACAGTAAATGATGCTCTTGTAACAAGAATACAAGACCAACCATCAAATGCAGATGAAAGAGTTCAGAAGAAAAATGATCTCAAGGCAAGGAGTATGTTACTGATGACTATTCCAAATGATCAACTTCTGATTTTTAACAAATACAAAGATGCCAAAACCCTTTTTGAAGCTATTGTGGCTAGGTTTGGTGGTAATGATGCTACCAAGAAAACACAGAAAACACTTCTCAAACAACAATTTGAGAACTTCACAGCCACAACCAATGAGTCTTTGGACAGTATGTTCAATAGACTTCAGAAGCTTGCAAGTCAGTTAGCCATCCATGAAGTGATGATAACTCAAGAAGACCTAAACTCTAAATTTCTTAGAAGTTTACCTTCAGAATGGTCTATGCATGTCATTGTATGGAAGAACAAGTCAGATATTGACCAGATGAGTCTCAATGATCTCTACAACAATTTCAAAATTGTAGAACATGAAGTAAAGAAGACTACTGGGTCAAGTTCAGGAAATATGGCTTTTGTTTCATCCCCAAGCATCTCAAAGGTTGATAATGAAGAACAAAGTAGCAGAGAAGAAGGTACTGCCAATACAACCTTTGGTACTGCTAGTACTTCTGGTAGTACCAAATCCATATTAGATGAAACAATTGGGTGTGCTTTTCTTACATCTCAGCACAATGGGTCCGTATTATCATTTGAAGACCTTCAAGAGATTCATCCTGATGATCTTGAAGAAATGGACATAAAATGGCAACTTTCACTTTTAAGCATTAGAGCCAAGAAGTTGATGATGAGGACTGGCAAGAAGATTCTGATAGATGGAAATGAGCCTGCTGGATATGATAAGTCAAAGGTGGAGTGTTACAACTGCCACATGAAAGGTCACTACTCTAGAGAATGTAGAAGACCTAAGAAGCAGGATGACAAGGGTAGAGGGTTTGACAACAGGAATAAAGGAAGCTTTGAGAAGAAAGGAAGCTTTGAAAGCAAGAGTAAGGTTGTTGAAGTTGCAGAGCCAAAAGCAATGGTTGCTATAGATGGCATGGGTTTTGATTGGAGTTTCATGGGAGATGATGAGTCAACTTCTGATGAATTGGCTTTGATGGCATTCTCCAACCCTGAGGTAAAAATTTCTAAATGTTCAAATACATGTGAAGCTTTTGAAGAATTGCAAACTTTAAGAAAATGTTTTGATGAACTCACAATAGTAGAAAGAAAAACCAATCAAGCCTTATTTGACCATAAGTGTGGTATGTCCAAGCTAGAAAAACAAATCACTCACTATAGAGAAAATGAACTTACCTTTACTGATGCAAAAAATGCTCTTAATAGACAAATATTTTTGAAAGATTCAGAAATAGAAATGGTAAGGACTGAGTGCACTAAAGTGACATTAGCTAGAGACAATATTCAACTGACTGTTACTAAATTGGAAAATGCTTCTGAATGTACTAGGAGCATAGTAGAGAATCAGATGAATAAGAGGATAAAATCAGGGATAGGATACAATGAATGTCCACCTCCTTATAGAGGAATCCCTTGTCCTCCAGGGTCAAATCTTGCTGCATCAGGTTTACATGAATTTATTGCCCAACCATTAGCTAAACCTGTAGTGATAAGTGAACCTTCTGAGAGTGCTAAGAATGTCTCCCTCTCTAAGGTGCTCACTGAGAAGAGACCAGATGTCCTAATTATTGAGGATTGGGTATCTGATGATGATGAAGATCAGACTATTCCTATCAAAGGAATCAAAGTAGGACCAACTAGTCCTAAGAAAGTAGAAGTTAAAGCTAAGACTAAAGCTGTTTTGAAGACAGTTGAAAGTTGTGAAAAATGTAATAACAAACCTAGGGGAAGCCAAAGAAATTGGAACAACCTAAAGTCACAACAACTAGGTGATGACTTTGTTATGTTTAATAAAGCTTGTTATTATTGTGGTAGCTTTAATCATCTTCATGCTTACTGTAATAAATGGGTTTCTGGGAGTAAATCAAGTCTAAAACAAATATTACTCACCCCAGAAAAAGTTTTGTTAAGTCTAACACTACAAAAGATAATCATACTGTTAGACAACATAAGCCTGTTATTACAAAACCAACTGAAAAGGGTACAAGAAACACTTTCAAAAGTGTACCAAAAGTTGAGAAAAGTCCTATTCAAAAGATAAATGTGGTTAAAACAAAAATTTGGACACCAAAAACCAAAGGTCCTGCTAGACCAAAAGGTCCTGCTAGACCAAATGGTACTGCCAAATTTGGTATTGCCAAAATTGGTACTGATAGACCAAAGACCACACAATGGATTAGAAGGGAAAGTGCTGTTAAGTCCTCAGCATGTTGGATTTGGAAACCAATCCAATCAAAAGGTGCATCAACAATCCTGAAAAGGTTTGATTTCATTGATGCAAGAGGCAAACCCAAGTCTGTCATGGCTTGGGTACCCCAAGGAAACTAATATGTTTATTCATGTGCAGGAACATTCAACTGATATTGAAGATCAAGGATATGTTGATAGTGGGTGTTCAAGGCACATGACAGGCAACATGTCATTCCTCTCAGACTTCAAAACATTTGATGGAGGATATGTTACCTTTGGGGGTGGAATAAAAGGAAAGATCACTGGTAAAGGTACTATCAAAACCAGTAAACTAGATTTTGAAAATGTGTATTTTGTGAAAGAACTTCAGTTTAATCTTCTTAGTGTCTCACAAATGTGTGACAAAAAGAACAATGTTCTTTTTACTGACAATGAATGTATGGTTCTTTCTTCTGATTTTAAGATGCCTGATGAGAGTCAGATACTTCTTAAAATTCCAAAAAGGAACAATATGTATAGTGTCAATTTAAAGAACATTGATCCCAAGGAAGGTTTAACTTGTTTGGTAGCAAAGGCCTCATTTGATGAATCTATGCTTTGGCATAGAAGGCTTGGTCATGTAAACTTTAAAACAATCAACACTATTGCAAAATATGATTTAGTAAGAGGTTTACCCAAAAAGATTTTCCAAAATGACCAAACTTGTGTTGACTGCCTAAAAGGCAAACAACAAAGAGCTTCTTGTAAGCCCAAGACCCAAAACTCTATTACTCAGGCTTTACATATGCTTCATATGGATCTCTTTGGTCCTACTAATGTGTGCAGCTTGAATGGAAAAAGATATTGTCTAGTTGTTACTGATGATTATAGCAGATTTTCATGGGTTTTCTTTTTAAGATCTAAACATGAAACTAGTGAGATACTTAAAACCTATATCACTGAGGTAGAAAACCAATCTGATAAGAAGGTTAAGGTCATCAGATGTGATAATGGGACAGAGTTCAAGAATAGAGTTATGGATGACTTTTGCAGGGAAAAAGGCATAAAAAGAGAGTTTAGTGTAGCTAGAACACCTCAGCAAAATGGAGTAGCAGAAAGAAAGAATAGAACACTTATAGAGACTGCTAGAACTATGTTAGTAGACTCTAAGTTGCCTATTTCATTTTGGGCTGAAGCAGTTGGTACTGCTTGTTATGTACAAAACAGGGTTCTTGTGACAAAACCACATAGAAAAACACCTTATGAACTTTTCTTTGGTAGAAAACCATCTTTAAGTTTTATGAGACCTTTTGGTTGTCATGTCACTATTCTCAATACCAAAGATCATTTAGGCAAATTTGATGGAAAAGCAGATGTTGGCTTTTTGATAGGGTATTCCTTGCAGAGTAAGGCCTATAGAGTGTTTAACACTTGCACTAGGCTAGTAGAAGAGAATCTTCACATAGAGTTTCAAGAGAAACTAACAAATGTGAAAGGAGTTGGACCAGATTGGATGTTTGATGTTGATAGGCTTTCAGAATCTATGAATTATGTGCCTGTTACAGGTACAAATGCTAATGAAAATGCAGGTTCTGAAGACAATGTTGAAACTCCTAAAAATCAAGATTACATCTGGATGCCAATTTGGAAAAGTATGGATCTATCTTCAAGTGAAGAAGGACCTTCAGACACAACAAATGAAGGCAATGAAGAAGATCAAGGAACTCAGAATCAAGAGAATCAAGAAAGTGGTGCTAATGACAATGGTACTGCCAGTTCTTCAGATGGTCCTGCCAGTTCAAGTATTGGTACTGCTGAGCCATTGAATATTCAAATAGATGATTCTTTTCAAGAAGAAGTTGGGATTAGTAATCTTCCAACTACATATGAAGTTCCTAAAACACCAAACACTAGAATTCTCAAAGATCACTCAACTGATGATGTGATTGGAAGCATAACTTCTGGTGTTAGAACAAGATCTCAAGTTGGTTTATCTCAAGTCTTATCTTCAGATGAAGAAGGGTTTATCTCCTCTATTTATGAAGAAAAGAAAAATGATACTTCCAATATATGCCTGTTTTCATGTTTTCTATCTCAGGCTGAACCCAAAAACATAAACAAAGCTTTAGATGATGCAAGTTGGGTGGAAGCTATGCAAGAAGAGCTTCTCCAATTCAAGATTCAGAAGGTTTGGATATTGGTTGATTTGCCTAGAGGTCATAGGGCAATTGGAACCAAATGGGTGTTCAGAAACAAGAAAGATGAAAGGGGTATAGTGATCAGAAACAAGGCTAGATTGGTAGCACAAGGATATACTCAAGAAGAAGGGGTAGATTATGAAGAAGTGTTTGCTCCAGTTGCAAGACTTGAAGCAATTAGGCTATTCTTGGCTTATGCTTCATTCATAGGCTTCACTGTCTATCAAATGGATGTTAAGAGTGTATTTTTATATGGTGAGATTGAAGAACCAGTATATGTATCTCAACCTCCAGGCTTCATTGATGCTAAGTATCCAGACAAAGTTTACAAGGTTACCAAGGCTTTGTATGGCCTACACCAAGCTCCAAGGGCATGGTATGAAACATTGGCTTGTTTTCTACTAGAAAGTGGATTCCAAAGAGGCAGGATTGATCCAACTTTGTTTATCAAAAGAACAAAGAAAGACATCTTGCTAGTACAGATTTATGTTGATGACATAATCTTTGGATCAACAAACCAAGACTTGTGTGTAGAATTTGAAAAACTTATGCACAGTAAGTTTGAGATGAGTTCCATGGGGGAACTTACTTTCTTTTTGGGTCTCCAAGTGAAACAATCCAAAGAAGGCATATTTATCAGCCAAGATAAATATGTAGCAGAGATCCTAAGAAAATTTAATTTTGCTGATTCTAAGGTTGCAAGTACACCAATGGATCCAGACAAAGGGCTACTCAAGGATGCTGAAGGAGAAGATATGGATTTGCACAATTATAGATCTATGATTGGGTCCTTGATGTATCTTACATCATCAAGACCAGATATCATGTTCTCAGTATGTGTATGTGCAAGGTTTCAAATACATCCCAAGATCTCTCATCTCACAGCAGTCAAAAGAATCTTTAGATATCTTAAGGGTCAACCTAGGTTGGGTCTTTGGTATCCAAGGGAATCATCTTTTGAATTGGTGGCTTATTCGGATAGTGACTATGCTGGTGCAACACTAGACAGAAAATTCACAACTGGTGGATGTCAATTTCTTGGTTGCAGACTAATCTCTTGGCAATGCAAGAAACAAACAATGGTGGCCAATTCTACAACTGAAGCAGAATATGTTGCTGGTGCAAGTTGTTGTGGGCAAGTTCTTTGGATCCAAAATCAATTGCTTGACTATGGGTACAATTTTCTTAACACCATTATTTATATTGACAATAGCAGTACTATTTGTATCATTAAAAACCCAGTTCAACACTCAAAAACAAAACATATTGAAATCAGACACCATTTCATAAGGGATTGCAATGAGAAGAGGTTAATTCAAGTAGTTAAAATTGATTCTGAAAAGAATTATGCAGACCTTCTCACCAAAGCTTTTGATTTAGGTAGATTCAAATATCTTGTAGGAGGTATTGGAATGATAAATCTTTGAAAAACATGTGTTTTTGTTCATAAAATTAACTGGTATTGGATTTTAAACATGGTACTGCTAGTTAGTCAAAAGGTCCTGTTCGTTCATAATTGGTCCTGCTGATACAAAATTACTATGTTTTGTTCATATATAGGCTTGAATGTTTAAAATGCTATAGATCAAGTGCTTTGCATCTTGTTCTTTTGGTTTGCAACTAACACATTTCAGGTTGATAAACAAAACAAGAGTTCTTCCAATCAAAAAGGTGCAACAAAAATTAAATTCATTTCAGGAGAGATAACAATCTCAGGGGAGGAATTAATAGCCCAGAATGGAAGAAAAACCAATTAGTGAAAGAAAAGACAAGAGCATACAAGATGATGCAGAGTTGAAAAAGATAGAGTTAGATCACATATCTAGAAGGGATGAAGCATTTCTCAAAGGAGAAAGTTCTATCTAGATCAAACTAAGAAAGGTTTCAACTCAAAGGCATGACATTAGATGATTTCACTTGTTGAACCAATCATCCAAGATACACAGCATCATTGCCTTTCTAAATTTCCTCCATCCAAGGAAATTGCACCATCTTTGGGCCATCATGGCTTTTGGTATTCAGCTCACCAAGTTTTCACAAACTTAAGAGTTGGCTAGTCCTTAAGCAAACGGCTTTTGGTAAAGACAAATCAAATCCGTTGATGGTTGATAGTTTACCAAAAACTATATGGTTGTTAACTAACCATACTTAATTGTAAATAGTTAGCTAGTCCTTAAGCAAACGGCTTTTGGTAAAGAAAACTCAAATCCGTTGATAGCTGGTAGTTTGCTAAAAACTATAAGGGATTTTTATAAAACTTTCAAAGGTACTGGTAGTTCAAAATTGGTACTGCTAGTATAAAAAGGTACTGCTAGATAGCCGTTGAGCCTGTCAGAAAAAGTTTTAGCCATTAGGCCTGTTAGTTAAAATTAGCCGTTGGGGTAGTTATGTAATTCACTGATGATTATATTATATTATATTTTATATATAAAAGATCTTTTTAACCGCCTTTTCATTTACTTATTTTAATCTTTCTTATTGTCGGTTAAAAGTAATTCTCTCATATCTTCTTTCATCAGTCATTATCATAATTCACATACACTTTTCATCTTCTACCAGTACTACCAACAAATCCCACCAACATATTCAAAATTTTCAGTATGGCTTCCACAGTTGTTCTAGATTTTGTCCAACGTCACAATCAGTTAGCATTTTTGGAAAAGTCAGAGGATAATGCCTCATTTCATCAAGTAGTGGACTTTTTAAACAACTCCTACATCAGGTTTGCTTTGCTAGTCAATCCCACTATTTATGAAAATCAAATTTTGCAATTTTGGCAATCTGCTAAAATTAAAACTTCTGAAAATGGGGAACAAAGAATTAAGGCCAAAGTGGATGGTAAGCATTTGACTCTTACTGAGTCATCCATAAGAAGACATCTTCATTTGGATGATTCTGATGGTATTAGTCAATTACCAGATACTGAAATTTTTGAAAATTTACAAAGAATGGGGTATCATGCTGAGTCTAACAAACTCACTTTTCTGAAAAAGCATCTTACTCCACAATGGAGATTTTTGATTCACACAATCCTTCACTGTTTGAGCCAGAAGAAAACCTCTTGGGAGCAATTCAGTGGAAACATGGCTTCTGCTCTCATTTGCTTAGCCACAAACAGAAAATACAATTTTTCTAAATATATTTTTGAAGGATTGATAAACAATGTGAATAGTAAAACAAAGTTTTTGATGTATCCAAGATTTATTGGTTGCATCATTGGAAAACTACAACATGTGTTGCTTCCCACAGACTCAATTTATGACACACCAAAACTTTCTCACAAAGTATTTTCAAATATGAGAATTGGTTTTAGAGGGGAGGAAGTTCCACTTTTTGATGAAATGGTACCACAACATCCAGAAGAATCCACACCATCTGCTGATACACAATCATCCAGTTCTTCACATGGTTACATTTCACCAACACAACAAACAACACCAATACCATCTCCAGTACCATCTGAAACACCACCACCATCACCACATCATATATCACAAACCCAATCACCTCAGACAATGCAAGAGCTGAAAGATAAGGTGAAGTTCTTAGAGAATGCTCTCAAAAGTCAAAATGAAAGGTTTTCTAAGATCAACATCAAATTGGTCAAGAGGGTCAAGAAATTGGAGGGTGAAGTGAAGAAGTTACAGGGTAAAAAGTCTGCAAAGGTTGTTTTATCTAGTTCTTCACAGTCAGATGCTGATAGGATAGATCACTCTTCCAAAAAGGGGAGGAAGGATAGGTCTGAAGATGAGAATGAAGAGGAGGAACAGGCTCAATTTGAATTCCATGATGGAACTCAAGTTTATGATGAAGAGCCTGTTGGAGCAGGGCAAGAGCCTGCTAGGGCAGAAGAAGAGTCTGCTAGGAGAGAAAGGCTATTAGCTATGGGGTATAAAGGGTCTGCTGAGAGAGTGTACAAGAGAAAGAGGGTTTTAATTGCTGATGAGCAATCTTCTGCTCCATCACAAGATTCAACTCCAAAGGATAAGGGCAAAGGTATTATGATTGAAGATGAGCCAAAGTCCAAGAA